>JAPMOQ010033339.1:981133-1011758 GCA_026543055.1 Argiope trifasciata
TGTGTGTGTGTGTGTGTAATATATATATATATATATATATATATATATATATATATATATATATATATATAGTATTCCACTCACTCTTCAACCATTGTGAAGATTCAAAATACTTACTGCAATCCCGTTCACCAGACTTATTTTGTTGAACAATTACCGATACAACAAGGGAACTAACCATTAGCACACCAAAAAAATTACGGGAATTGCGAAGAATTCCATTGCAGAATATTTTAAAGAAAGAATGTAGACGTTTTCGTAAAGTAAGAATTCAGACGATCTTTTGAAGCTCATATAATACATAAAAGAATACATATTTTCTGTTAGTATTCACACAAAAATAAAATTTCCAATGTGTTTTTAGTTGTAAAAAACTTTTTGTATAATAAAGAACAAAATTAAAATTATATTTATTATTTCTAATTTAAAATTTTTCATAAGGTAGTTGTAGTTCATATACAATTCAACAATTTTAAAAAGTAGTAAACAAAACAGCATATGGATGCTAGAAAACTGTTACGTTGGTTTGCCATATTGACGACAAACTCTGGGGACACACTAATATTCACTTCAATCAAATTCTGTTCTGTGGATGGCAAGTAATTGTCCCGACATGACAATGATATGCAGCTGTATTGTATTATTTTTTTCTCTTACTTCACATGCATTCGTAGAATCAGGCTATTTTTTGGCATGAAAAAATCGATCACTTTTCATTAATTAATTTTGACTTTTTTTTCTGATTCGAAATTCAATTTTTCTTTTCATTTTATTTGCCATTCCCTTTCTATATATTTCGAAATTTAGAAATGTTGGCCTTTTTTTAAATAATTTTACATATTTTTTTGTAACTCTACCATTTTAATGCGATATGCAGTGCATAATAAGAGGCGCCAAAACGCCAATTTATGGCCAAACATGGAATGCTAGAATCTATTTTATGAAATTGTATCAATCATCAATCATTCCCTTTCTGCCCATGCCCTGCCAACTGGCCGTCCAGCATATGTTCTGAAAATGTTCTTACTAATATTTATAACTAGCTGCCCGTTCAAACTTCATTCTGTCAAAAGTTATTAGCCATGCGCAGTCCATTAGAAAAAATAAACGAATAAAACGAATTTCAAAGCGATCATTTTAATTTAATGTCTCAATTACAAACAACGATTACTTACAAATTTTTTTTTCATAAATTTCAGTAATAAGGTGATAATATTTTTATTGAATACTTTATGGTACATGATCTTTTTTGACTATCTGGTAAATAAAGCTGATGGTTTTCCATAGAGGAAACCGGTAACATACAACCGTTTATGAAAGAAGCTTGGGTTTTCGAGATTGATGATGCAAACATTCAATGACTGATCAAACATCAATGATTTATTTATGGTCATAGCGACAGCAAATCGCATTGGAAATTGCAGTCATTTAAAATCAAATAGTACGTCAGTTGGTGCCATTGGTATGAGGGGTGTCAAAACATCTCCTTCCTTATATTTTCCCTTAAGAATGATTAAATCCCATTGTTCAGTAATTTTTTTATTGCTTGTAGTATGCCTTTACATAGACACGGTTGATTGATATTTCGCAACATTATGATCACCGTTCTTATTTTTAATTGAAGGTCATGAGACGGCAATCCTGGCAAATCCAGAGAATTCAAGAATTCTAGTGAATAGTTGACGACATATCATCTTGGTTAGTTGCGCCTTCAACTGATTTGGATGTCCCTTGGCTTAAAAGTTGGTATGAAATTATCCCTTGTAATATTTGTTACCCAAAAGGAAGTCATTTGGAAGTAGTTGTCATATTTGTAAGGATATGTATGGTGTCCATTCCAATTCCTGAAACCAATGAGTACTATGGCCCTGGTGATAGAACTAATGGCATTAATTTCACTTTGTAATTTGCGAAATACAATTCATTTGCTTTAATTTTGTATTTCAATGCCTTACACTGCGGGCAAACTGAGTTTATAGATCCATTAGCAACGCATTGGATGGAACTGTAATAATTTGACACATCGTATCTGAAAGTCGCTTGTGAAACATTGTAAGCATTTTGAAAAAGACGCATTTCACATGATTGTAATATCCTAATCCTTTCAATTTCATTTCGCTCTTCACATTTCTGTGCCTAGCGAATTGATTGAAAATTAGCCTGGTTTGTAGCATTTCGAGTACTTCGACCCAAATTGCTGCGCCCTCATCTCATAGGCGTTGTAGTTCTAAACGTGAACACACTGAACAAATAAACACACAATCGGTTTTTATCGAGAAAAAATATTTAAAAAACCAAGAAAACGTCACACACAGGAAGCAATTTAATAATCCCTGTAATTTTTATGACACGTATGTAGGTTAGTAATATTATTTTATTTGATGACACGCAACCTCCCCCATTTTTTTCAAGTTTCAATTCCAGCAGACATAGATTAATGTCTAATCAAATTGAAGAAATTCCAAAGGCCTCCTTCGACCTAACGCGCGACAATTGTTTTGTTTGGAGACGTCAAATGTTTGGCAGCTGGAGACAGATGTTTAAATTTACTATGTAGTTTCTATGTGAAAAGAAAGATGGTGTTTTTACTTAAGATGAGAATCTTCCTTATGCTTTAACGAAATTATGAAAACAAAAATTAGTCGAATTGGTCGAGCCGTTCTAGAGTTTCGTGCTTAGCAACAGATTTGACGATTCATTTTTATGTATATACATATTTATAATTTTTTTATTTTTTTATAAATGTGATGAATTATTTTGATTTATCTTAGCAATAAAAAAAGAAAAGCCCAGCTTGAATAATAAAATTAAATTGTGTGATTAATATATTATAAAAATATTAGAAATAGGAATGTAGATAAATTTTAAAAACAAAAAGGAAATAAAAGAATTTGAACGCTGCGGAATGCATTTAAGGTATTTCTGAAAAGAAATTTGTGGAACTGTTATTCTCCATTTTACTACACGCTTATTAATATTTTCTAATATTTTATCTAAAAAATTCAAATTACATAAAATACTTTTTATTATCATTATTTACTAGCCTCTTTTGGTTACCAACTGGCTAGCCATGAGTAATACTTCTAAAATTTTCAATTAAATACTTAATTTAATACTTAAATTGTTTTTTATTTCTTAATTTCTTATACTTCATATTAACTGCTTTTGAAGACCAATTTGTTCAAAGGGAATATTGGATATATTTAGTCAAAATTTATTTTTAAGTAATATTCATGGGCCCATCAGCAAACTAATTTTAAACTAGAACAGAAATCTAATTATTCGCCGTGTATAATAATCTTCACTGTGTACAATTTGTTATATAGTCAGTAATAGATACTGATAATAAAACACCACAGCTGCGAAACTATTCTAAGTCCCCCCTCTCAATACAATCTCGTAATCGATGTTGCCTTACTCTTTAGATTTGCATTAAATACGACCCTCTACTAGAGTGTTGAGGCACATGGTGAGCAACTGTTGTAAAATACAATCTTGTATGCCACATAATATTGAGTATAATATTGTATGTCACATAATATTGAGCTTGCCTGATAAGCAAAAATGTCAATTCTATTAAAATTTAATTTCATATGGTCTTATATAACCTATCTTCCTTCCCCTTAACTGATATACATATAATATAAATTGCAGTACAACTTGTTTATAATTTGTCATCATGTCCAACAGCAAATTAGATGGGAATTGAAATAAGCTGATAAAAATTGCACTGTAAGTGTATAATTAAAAATTTAGCATGACATTTTTAAAAAGCATTAAAAGACTTTTTTATGAATTTTTAACAATGGGAAATACAAACGAAAAAGCAATGAAAACTATTTAAATTTCATTGCTCTCAAATTATGATATAAAAATACTTCTAAGAATTATTAAAATTAAAAAAAAAATTCTGTGCAAATTAAAAAAATAGATTTGAAAAAATATTTTCTTTAAAAAAAATATTTCGAAGCATTTTTTATTTTTTAAAGTATTTATAGACTCATGTCATGTACTATGTAGTTATTTACTTCATTTTGACCCTTTTTATAGATGCATTTGTATAATTAAATTTTTACAAATTAGCCATTGGACCTTGAACCGAATATATATATATACTAGCCGCCTTTGGCGACCAGCTGGTTCGCCATGAGTAAAGCGTTCTAAAATTTTCAATTAAATCACATATTCATTAGCCTTGAAGTAATTCCGGGCATTGATTGACCTGAAATTAGTATTTTCTTTAAGATGATGGACGGAAAGTTCTAAAAGTACACCTTTTCCTAGTAATATTCTTTAATTTTATAAATCCGTCAGTTTTAATCATCGGTTATGCTTCCAAAATATTAAAAAAAATTTCGATGATGTTGCCAAAATATTAAATATGTTTTTTTAAAGAAAGCGAGAAAGGGGAAAAATGTATTAAATTAATGATACAGATATTGCAAACGATAACATAAATATGCCATTAAGTCGGGATTTCAATGCATATCCTGTCAAAATTCAATCAAGTTTACCGTAAATGAAGAAGATTTGTTGAGTTAATGGTATAGATATTGCAAGCGATTGTAGAATCCTTTGCTTTGCATTTATTTTTCAAAGAAAATATCACATTTTATATTTCTTTTATTTTATCCAGTCACGTGCTAAAAGTTGCATTTCTGTAGATTTATTTTGCGATATTTTTTTTTATTTGAACTTCCGGCATTCTTTTATTTTATCCAGTCACGTGATAAAAACATGGTTAAAATATTTCTTTAAAAATTCATTAAAAATAGAAGTTTACATTATAAATTAAAAAAACTGATACTATTAGAACGCTAATTTTTTTATCTTTAAATTGATATAAAAATCATGTTTGTGCAATAATATTTTCGGAAGTTATAGCGGAAAAACGTCGAAATTTCGCTTAAATTTTAATTAATTCAAATTCTAATTAAAAATTCGAAAAAAGGGCTCCGAGGTGCACATTCCGGACCTCCAAGGTATACATGTACCAAATTTGGTAGCTGTAGGTCCAACGGTCTGGCCTGTAGAGCGCCAACACACACACACACACACACACACACACACATTGAGCTTTATTATAAGTATATATATATATATATATATATATATTAAACCCTGTTTGTCTTAAATATAGCTGATTTATTTAATTAATAATATTGTAAAAGTCATAATAATTTTTCTTTACATTTTTTTAGAGAATGTAATCATATTTATTTCAATTCACGTATACACGTGCTGAAAAATACATTTTTGCATGTTTAATTTGCAATATTTATTTATTTAATTCGAGTTTTTGTCAATCTGATGGCAACATATTGATAAAAGATAATTTTTTCTCTTTCACTCGTAACGTACAGATTAAATTTTATTGTTTTATCCGTAATATATTGTTGAAAAATATTGTTAAAATATTTCTTTAAAAATACATAAAAAATAGAAGCTTAAGTTATATTTTAAGACACTGACTTCATTAGAAAGCTAATTTTTTAAATCTTTAATTTTATGTGAAAATCATATTTGTGCGATAATATTTTCGGAAGTTATAGCCGAAAAACGTCGAAATTTCGTTTAATTTTTAATTAATTCAAATTGTAATTAAAAATTCGAAAAAAGGGCTCCGAGGTGCACATTCCCGACCTGAAAGGTATACACGTACCAAATTTGGTAGCTGTAGGTTCAACGGTCTGGCCTGTAGAGCGCCAACACATACACACATTGAGTTTTATTATAAGTATAGATACATAACGACCAGATCAATTCCATGTATCTATGGGAGTTTTTTAATAGTAATTTTATTGATTATTTTTTTTGACCAATTTTAAATAAGAAAAATTCTTTTTTGCCCACCCAATTAATTTTTTTCAATATTATCAATTTTCTAAAAAGGCTATTTACGTGATATTACACTCTATGGCGGATAAATCCGAGCATTGAGTGGGAGAGCTTCGCGTATTGGGTTTTGAACCGAAATTTTGGGAATTGAAAGTGAAAGTATTAATTAAAAAATTATTAAAGTAGGGAGCATTATTAATGGATTTATGATAGCAAAGCTCAAATTCACGTAGCTTTCTCATCCGTAACAATTGTCATAAGTTTAGTCAGAGCAAATAAACTAAATTCGTTAGCAAACTTCAAAGTTTAGATACAATCAGCAATGAAAATTTTTATGTATTCACAATCTTCTATGACGTTATTTATAGGTTTCAAGACTGCTAAAGTGCCGAACCATTTCGTTATTATTTACCTTAATACTTTTACTGGCTTTTGATTTCTTCTAAATTGTAGCTTATATGTGTATTTTTAATTAATTTGTTCTTCTCAGAAATTGAATGTTCAAGTAATTTCACCTTCTTCTCCCTGTAAATGTCATAGTTTATCACAGTCGCTTTGGTTCTTTTTTATATGATATTGATCCCCTATAGAACATTTTTTAAAACTATGTCATGTATAATTTTCACACTAATTTAAAATTAATAATATATCCAATATGAAAAGTATATTTTTTTTCGAAGTAATACCACGTTCCGATTTCCGCGTTGCATAGAATTATTCCATACAGAATTTATTCATTCAATAGAATTCATTTATATTAGGTTGGAAACTATGAAACGGGCTTTTTCTGTTTAGTTAAGTTGCTTAAACACAATAAAGAATATAACCAGTATCCTTTAATGCTCTACAAAACGATGAATTAGACGACGAAGAGATTTATTCTAAATGTGAGTTCACACGAGGCTACTATTGCTCTTAATCGTTGCTTCTCTGCTGTTGTCCCAGTATTATGTGAATAGTTGGGACGGCGGCCAAGGGCTGTCTCAATGGAACAACTATTTGCCATTGTCCCATTTTGGTCACGGGATTTTCTTTGAAGTAGGAGTGATATTCTATTGCGCGCAATAGATAGTCTCGTGTGAACCCACCTTAACATTTATCTTTTCCATCATGCAGGCTGGTGGCCCAAGATCATCTCCAGCTCCTTTTACTACTGAAAACAACTATACTCGAAATTATTCTTGCATAGAATTTCTTTATTCTCTCTCTCACACACACTCACACATATTTATAGGATCTATTTAAGAATTCCCATACTTAAATGGCCCTAAATCGCTCTTTTTTTTAAAGTTAGATAACTGAATATTGAAAAAATTTAAAAATAAAAAAATAATTTGCAAGTATAAGAAATTTTGCTTTTGAAAGAAGATTTACACAACTTTTACTATACATGAATGAATCTTGAGAAAAATATCATGTTTAAGTAAATCTTTAAGAATGTTTATAAGCAATTCTTATTGATAACAATGTTTCACTTTTTTACTGAGTATTTTAATTTTCATAAATTCGACCAAAAACAAAGAAATTCATTGAATAGCTGCTGTAAAATAAACAATTATTTGATGCCATTCTGCATTAGAATGAATAATAACTGCACACGACTTTTTTTTGAAAATGTACCTGGCAACAATAATTTTCTAACACGAAATACGAACATAGCAAAGGGGTTTCGATTTGGTGTTTTAATAGAATCACTTCTATGCGGATAGAATATGCCAATTCTCTTGAAATACAAATAAAGCGAAAAAAATTTCAATTGTATTGTGGAAATCGTCTGGAAAAGAATAGAATCGGCAGTATTATTAATCCATGAAAACATTTCATTTTTGTATATGAGGGCTTTATTTCCGATTGCTGTATTCTTAAGGTTATATTTATTTTGCTTAAATGTGAATATAATATTGAATTTATTATTAATTTTTCCTTTCAAACAAAATATCTTTAATGAAATAAATAACATTTTCTTTTAGTAAAATGAAATAATAGACCCCAAAATGAAAAATTTTAAATTCATGTTAATTTCAAAAAAATGTTTGAAATTTTTGAGTACATTTCATTATTCTGAGATGAGTAATTCCTTTCAAACCTTTGAATTAATTTAAAAAGTCTATAACAAAAATTGTTGTATTTTTTAATTAAACTATTAATTAATTTTTTCAGCAATAGCTTTTATTTTCAAATATTTAAATAAAAAGTTTTTTTTTATTCTAAAAATGCTAGGTTCTTAAAACAAAGCATGCTTTATTATGTTTATTTCATACAGTCATAGTTTTATTTTAATTGTTGTATATCATCTTTTAAATATATTGTAGAGTGTTATATATATATTTTTACTGCTTTTGTAAGAAAATACATATTTTTAAGTAGAGAAGCATATATGATAATTATGTTTTCTAAAAAACTTTTGTATCAAATTATCTTATTTACTTGTTTTTCTTTTTGTATATGTACAAAATATAAAATTTTTTAAGTGAATAAAAGTTCTTTTACATGCTTTTATTGATCATACAGATCTAAATTTGTGATTTGAACTTGTTAAGAGTATTTCTAAGAAAATGTCCGATTTATCTACAACTTCTAAATCACCACTTACATCTAGTAAGTAACAATTTGCATTTGTTGTCAATAATTTAATTATCTTTTTGTGTTGCTTTTTATGTGTTAAATTTTTAATAAAATCAGATTGTAAATTTATTGGCACTGTTAATAATCTTGTTTATAGAATATAATTTATCTTTATGTGTACTTGTTACTTTTATAAACTTTTCCATTAACAGATAATGGAAAGTTTTTTAGATATTTGAAATTATATGTAATTTGAGTATTTATGCATTAAAAATAGAAAATGAGCTTGAATGAATTTCTACACATTTTAATTTCCAGCATTCTATATTTTCTTGCAATACAGATTTGAAATTTCACAGTTATTAGGAGAATAAATTAAATTCATTATAATGTGCTATATATTTAAGAAATTCAGGAAAGTTATTTAAAAATAATAGTGAAATATTAACATTTTTCTGATACTTAATGAGATTGAGATAATTTTCCATGCCTTTCATTTATTTTTATATAATTTAATTACGTAGTGATTGGAATTGATACTATGCTGCAGAAAATTTGTTTAAAAAAAAAATCCCCGCAATATCTGACTTTGCTGTGTGATTGTTTGATTAGGTGTGAATAGGTTAGGTGTTACTGCTGTTCTATAATTCCTTTAAAAATAGAAACTCTTCTTGAATTTTTTTCTTCTTATTTTATTAAAGTAAAGGCTTTTTGTAAGAATTGTGTGAAATAGAAATTGTTTTATTTCAGATAAATTTATGTTGAACAATGAATTTACTTTTCAACTTTGAATTGCATCAATACAAAAGGATAATGACCCTCACTGAGAAAGTTCTTTTTTTTTTTTTTAATAAAACATTATAGGGCATTTTTAAAAAGTTTCATTTACTGAAATATATTTATGATGGAAACTCTATTAGTAAGAAATGTCAATAATATTGTTATATCCCAATAATAATGTCTGGCATTCAGAATATTAAAGAACACATTGGAAATTTTGAAAAATATTTTGTGCTAATGTAGAAACATATTTAAGATTATGTGACATATAGTAACATCTTCATATATTTCTGATTAATTCAAATAATAAAATTTCAGAATTGATTGGTAAATGTTCAATTGTTTTTCTCTACTTTTTAGATTTATCTCAAGAAGAGGAACTAATGTTGAATGACTCATGTGTACAACCCGAGACTTTTACAAATTTGTCAAAAAAGTAAATTTCATCAAAAAACTTTTTTTTAAAATAAGCTATTCACATTTACTTGTTGTAGATTTATTATTAATTAATTAATACATTCTGTAATATATCTTTAGAAAAATAAAAAGGCCGAGTTATAAAAAAATTAGCATGTGATTATAAAATTATGGATTTTTATTCTGTGTTAAGTATTAAAACAACAGAATGTGTGATTTTGCTTTATGAAACTTCTTGAGGATTTCTCAGTATAGTTTTATTTCTGACAAGCTTATTTTTTATTTTTTGCCAAAACATTTTGTTGAAATAAAATGTATATGCCTATGCTGATTTTAAATGTATAAAAATGTCTGATGTAGTAAGGTAATAAAATGGAAATGCCTTTTTAAAAAAAAAAATCATGAGTGAAGATTTTATGTTACATTATTTTTTAAATTAATTCATATTGATTGTCAATTTCAACTGAGATCTCACTTCCCTACCTAGCCTTTTTAAGGTAGGTTTAACATAGATCTTAAAATAAGTGAATATTTGGCAAGTTTACATAAAAATAGATTGTTATGTTTAGTTACTTTAAAAAAACATGAAATTAAGTATAAATTGAATATTTATGAAATAGATCTAAAAACATTTTATATTATATTTGGATTAAATAAAATGGATTAAATTAAAATTTTTATTATTGAATCTAAAAAAAATTATCATTTAGGCATCCTAAGCAATGGACTTCTGCTCAGAGAATCTGTGATTCTGTTCAGAGAACAAGTGGCAGATCAAGTTCTTCTACATCCCATTCATGCTCTCAGAAAAATAGGTCCTCAGCATCTAAATCCTCTACCACACCTCAATCCTGTGCAAATACTAAAATTGTTGGTGAGTTAGCAATTTTTTTCAAGACAGTATTTTCTTGATTTTAAGAAGTGATTTCTTTAGCTTCTAAAAATCTTTGAATCATAAAATTGGTAAAATGTTTCAGAATATTTGAGAAAGAATGTTATATGTTCTTTCTTGACAAATCTTATTTAATGAAGCATTCTTATTTATTGAAATAAGAATGCCTTTTTTATACTTCTGTTATTGATTAATTTATTAAAATTATGCTGTCCTTTTTGGCTCCATTTTATTTTAGCCATTGTAGAGGGAAGAGGTATTGCAAGGGGTGAAATAGGAATGGCATGCATTAATATTAAAAATCCAGTTCTTCTGCTTTCACAATTTGCAGATACTCAAGCTTACCTACGACTTGCAGTTCAGCTGAATGTTCTAAAACCTCTTGAAGTAAATACTTGATTTTGAAATTTAAAAAATATAAAGCATACTTATTCATAAAATTCTCCTGGCATTTTTATATTTGCCCATTTGGATTGCATTATTATTTTTATTCTACTTAATTCTTTGAAGTGCTATTAACAATTTTGTAACTATTGTGTAAAAAATTTAATTTTTCTCAGTGATATATTTTCTGCTTTCTTAGATTTCATTGTTATTCTTATATGAAGTTTTTTTTATGGTTTTTTTGTTTATTTGCACATTGAAGCATACTTGCATATAAAAAAATTGAATTATTCTTTCTCTTCTTAATGTTTATAAACCATAATGTATGATTTTATATTAATTAAAATTTAATAAAATTAACCTTATGCTTATAGAATAATGAGCCTGACTTGTGGTAAGTACTTAGGATTATAATGTACATTGAGTTTTACTCTTATGGTAATGTTATTTATTGATGTTTATGAGAAATTTTTTATTAATAAATAGAATATGTAGAAAAGAGTAGTAATAAAGTAGTTTTCTCTGGAGTATCTCTATACTTTAAGTCAAGCTTCTGACATTTTTTTGGATTATTTTTGCCCTGCATTTTCTACAAAATGTATGCAGTGCCCATCAGGCCAGTTAATTTTTAAATATTTTGCTTCAAAAATATATAATAAGCAAAGTTAATATAAGAATGTATGTATAGTTTCAAAATAATTTTTAAAAATCTCAGTTGACTTTTGAAATGCATAATCATTCAGTTATTTTGAATTTTGTTAGTTTTTAAGCTAACATCTTAACTTTATTACATTTTATGTTGATAAAATTACAAATTATAATAAGTATTGAGTTGAATTAGAAGTACTTCCTATTCATTTTTTTTGTCTTGACTTAAATTATACTTTAATAGGTTGTTATGCCAAATACCTCATTGGAATATGGTTCTAAAACAAAATTAATCTGCAGAATTAAAGAACTGTTCCCTGATATGACAACAGTAACGGTTCAGAGAAAGTATTTTAATGAAACTAAAGGTTTACAATATATTCAAGAACTTTGTGCTACTGAGTATAAAACAGTAGAAATTGAAGTGAGCCTTAAGTAAATGATGCTTTTATTAACTTTCTTTTCTTTTAACATTATTGCTATCATTTGAGAAATATTGATATTTTCTTTCCTCACAGGTATTACTGCTTAGCAGCATGTGCTGCTCTCCTGAAATATTTTGAATTTAAACAAAATGCTACTTATGCAACTAACTCTTTAAAGGTTGTGTATTGTGCCATTGCAGATACAACCATGATAAGTATGCCTTTATAAAGTATAGAATTTGAGCATATAATTAATTTATTATTGTTATACCATGAAAAAAAAAACTCCTCTAAAATATAATTACTGTTTACTAAATATTTTCAGCCCAAGTGTAATTATATTTAATATCGGTTCATAATATTTAGTATACAACATGTTTAGTATATTAACCTTTTAGAGAGAAAAAGTTTTGTATATAATATATCTTGATAAATGGCATTTCACTGAATATTAATTATCAAGATATATTATGGTAATTTATCGAATTTACTGTTAGAAATATTAAATTATGTATGTGATAAATTTACCTTATGATAAAAAAAATCTAAGGAATGAAAATAATTTTTAATTTTTTAGACTATAATTCTTCTTAATTAAATTCTTTGTGATATAAATTAAAATATTTCTTAATATAATATTTAAATGATATTCTAAATTCAGGAAATTATTGTATATTATCCAGGTATGGCAACTGCACGAAATTTAGAATTGGTGACTAATGAATTAGGTAAAGTTGAACATTGTCTTTATGGTGTTCTTAACCACACTCTGACTCCTGGGGGAGATCGTTTGTTGAGGGCTAACATTCTGCAACCCCCTTGTGATCTTAATACCATCAATACACGTCTGGATTGTATTTCTGAGCTCATTGAGAAGGAAGAATTATTTTATGACCTAAAAGTAAAATTTGCTATATTTTATTTCATTTCTTTTAAATTACTGCCCTTGATAATGCAATAAAAATATATTAAGGGGTTTTTCTTCATGTTTAATGTTTAAAAGATTGTATTGTTTTTTTCTTTTACAGTCTGTTATTGGGAAATTTGTGGATACAGAAAATTTACTATCACTTTGTGTTCAAATTCCAAAAGAGGAAAATGTTCGTAGTTGTGAACAAAAAATAGCTAATATTATTTGTATGAAGCATACATTAGAATTAGTCAAGCCATTACGTAATTGCCTTGCATCCTGCAGCAATGGTTTGTTCCAAACATATTTCCAAGTGAGTTTTGATTTTTTTAAAAGTTGACAAAAGAAAGTTTAAAAAATTGTTTTGCCTTTTATGATAATAAATATGTAACTATGGGATTATTAGATTTTTTAAAACTTTTTTTTTACTTTCATTTTTATTTTAATATTTGCTTTGAAAATTTTTATAGCAATCCGTAAATTATATCTAGATGCATGTATTTTTATATTGTGTTGTTTAATGAAATTCTGTAAAATAGAAATTTTTTTTATATCACTTCTCAGAGATATAATTTTGAATGAGGATTGTGAAATTGTATTTTTGAGTAAAGTTATAATGATGTTTTTAATAGAACTGTTCCTGTACATGCTCTGTGAGATACTATTATTTTTAAATTTCTTTAGTATATTGCTTTAATCATTGATTGCTTGAATTTTATGTCATATTTAAATCCGAAAAACTTCTACAAATCCCGTTAATCTTTGTTCGAAATGATGAAAATGAAGATTCTTTAAATTTTTTCACCTTATCCATGGAATGTCCTTGTAATCACAAACTTGTAACTATAGAAGGACAAAATCTTGATAACTGCTTTTTCTCCAGTTTTGTTTTCTTTTTATAGCTAGATTAGAGCATAGTTTTTTTTTAAAAAATATTTTGCCAACTTTTTGTATGGAAAATAAATCGTGAAAATGAATAATGGCAAACTTAAAAAGCAGAATTTTGACGATGAAATTTTTTTTCATAAATCTGAAATCCAGATTATTTGGGATGTTTCTACTTATTTTCTTTTTTACAAATGGAGAAAATTCTGTTTCCATTTTTTGAAAATTCCTCAGATTCAAAGTTACTCTGTCTTATCTTTCTGTGATTCATGATTCAAGAAGACTTTGCTTAGAAGGAAGTTACCTTCAAAGAATTATATGTTAAAAATGCCACTAATTGTATTCTCATTTAAAAATATTGACACATTTATAGATAAATATAATAGAATTTATTAATCATGATTTTCATCTCTGCAATTTCTGTTACTTCATTACTGCCTGAATTGTAATTTTCACCATTGAAAAGAATAATTTTCTTAAATGCATTGTGAATCAGAATATGAATTTATTTCAACTTTCACATTGATATTACAATCATGCATTTTTTGAGTTTTTTGCGTGTACAAAACAAAAGGTTGCATTTTAATTAACTTTCAATTATACTATTAAATAAAATTCAGTTACTTATTGTGTGTGTGAAATCCTATATGTAGAAAGCAATTTGCATACACTCTATGGAGTGACTAGGTTTCTTTATTCTAGATATAAAGTAAGCAGTTTATGAATAATAGGATACGGATATTTTTATGGAAAATATAAGAATTATGTCTAAAATATCTAATAAGAAATACAAGATCAATTGAAATGTTGATTTTAAATTTAATTCTTCAACAAAAAAGAAAAACCCTGAAACTTGCAACATTTTCTTTATTTGAAATAAATGTGTAAGTTTACTGATTAAATAGCATTAAATCCTGTAAAGTTAATTGTTTTTAAAGAAGCTAAAAATATTAATGCAAATACCTTCATGATTGAATCATGTTGTTGCTGTTTGCCAAGAATTTTTTGAGTAAAATATTTATTTATGGATGGATTTTCTGAAATAAGCTCAGTTTATATCTTTCTATTATCATTTTTGAGAAAATTACTTTTTAATCATTCTTGCATTTGTTTTATATTATTGTTGAATTATATTTTTATTGTTTTAAATATTGTTGAATTATATTTTTATATCTATAGTTTTGTAAGTGATTATTAATAATTATTAGTGAAAATACATATACATAATTGAAATATTTCAAAATGCAAATTCAAATTAGTTATATAAATGTGTGTATACTTTTTGTTTTTCCAATAAAATTTCCTTGTATTTTTATTTTTAAATTTCGGGGATATTTTATGAAAACAGCATATTTATTCTTTCTTGAAGATACTTTCAGATGAAAGGTTTTTGATGCTGCAAGAGAAAATTAGCCTTGTTATTCATACAGATGCTCGGTGGCAAAAGGGAGTATTGAATATGCACATGCAAAAATGCTTTGCTGTAAAGGTAAAATCTTTTTAAAATTAAATTTCAATATAAAAATTGCAAAATTTTTTCTGGTTTTCTGTCTGTTTGAATTTAAGAAAGGAATTATATAAACATTGATGTAATTCATTATGTAAATATCTTACGATTTCCAATAACTACTCTTCATTATGCACTTTATTTGGGAAATATCTTGATCCATGGTGGGAAAAGGATAAAAGTGTGTCTTTTACATCTTTTTATATATGAAATTAATGTTTTGCAATATTTGTTGACTAACTGATATGCAATTTTGATTTCAGAAATTTGTTTCATGAACTTTGATATAAAAGCATTTTGAATGCTCTTGTATCAAAGTTCCTGATGTTGCTTATTTTTATATTCAATTTATATTAAATAAAAATGTAAAATGAAACTTCCAATTGATATTATTTATTTTCTATACATTGGAACTAAATATTTTTAGCCTAACATTAATGGCTTGCTGGATGTAGCTAGACGTGCATATTCTGAGTCTGTGAATGATGTTTCTGGTAAGAACAAATATCTTTAATATCTGTAATTTGGAATGAATATTTTTTTAAAGATAATAAGCTACACATTTACTGTATAAGATCATTTTCTTTATTAATGTTAGCTGTTTGGAAAAAGGTTCAGTATGTAACCGATAAATTTAATTGTTTTGTTTTTAATTTTGCATCTGAAACATTATTATATATGTACCTGACAGTTTTTGAAAATTGTCTCTATTTTTAAAATTCCTGTTTTAGTGTGAAAAATAAATAAATACTAAAACTAATTCGAATGAAATTGGTTGTTATTTAATTGCCCAATCGATACGATTAAAACTGAACAAAATAGTAAATAGAGTTGGTGGTTAATATTTATGTTATTAATAAAAAGCTGTGAAAAGTTATGTTTCACAATTTTAATGCTAATTATTATATGATAAATAATTTTATTTTTCTCACAATTTATGAAATTATGGAACATGTTTACTTCTCCATCTCCACTTTTCTTTCGTAATACTATTTTCTAATATTTCATTGTGCTTCATATTTCATAATATTATTGTTACTCAAACATACTGAATTCTTTCGAATACATATTTTCTAGTTTCTAAAGATTTCCTTACTAAACAGTATTATTTAATTAAAAAATTATTTAAAACTGTTCTCCAGAGAGTTTTAAAATAAACATTCATAAGAACCTGATATTAGACTCTTTACTGTTTAAATTTTAATAGATATTCATAAAACATATTTGAATTATTTTGAAGAGCTATAATTAAATTTATAATTTGAATGTAGTTCCTAGTGAAATATTATAACTATTAATCCATTTAAATAATTAATTATACTTAAAATTTTATGAAATAAAATTTAAGAATATTAATAATAAAACATTTTTTCCCTTCTGTTATGCAAATACCAAATATAGTTATTGTTAAAAAGGGAAAATTTAAGTTTTATTAAATCCTTCAGTTCAACTTGTTCATATTTGTAAGGATGGAATAAAAAGTTTGGTATATTGAATTACCGTATTAATAAAATGTTCTATGTTAATGTAACAATTTCTTATATTGCAAGAAATCATCACTGGAATATGTCTTAAATAATTATAATTTAAAAAATAATTTACTTTAATCTTCACTACTTTATTTTATGTTTAATCTTGGAGCTGCTTCTTAAGTTCTTAAAGTTAATTTCAGTATGGCTATTATGAATGTTGTTTCATTATTGCTATTATTAAAGTTGATTTCATTATGACTTTATAAAGGATAAAAGAGACCAGAGAATAAGTAAGTACAATTATGTCCAATAAATAAAATTAGTCCAATAAATAAATAAATAATAAATCCATAAATATCCAATAAATGTCCAATAAATAAATACAATTAGTATTTATGTCCCAGAAATATATGACAGATTTTGATATGTGAAGAAATTATTTACAACTTCAATTTGAATAGCCAGATGCTTTTTTAATTGAACAGTTTCTAAATTATAGTTTGTAGCAACATAATTGTAATAATAATAGTAGCTTAACTGTATTTAACTCAAAGAAATAGTTATATACATAAATGTGAGTTGTATAATTTGTTAATATATACATAATTACATTATAAAAATGTACATGTGTTTTATTTATATTAAATATTTTAAATAATTAGTAATTTATTTTCAGATATTGTAAAACAGCTGGAAAAGCAATATAACCTTCCTCTCCAAGTTGGGTATAGTTCAGTACGTGGATTTTTCATCCAGATACCTAGTAAATTATTATCTCCTCAAAAGGAACTACCATCTGTTTTCTTAAAAGTCAATAAATATAAAAACTTCATAACTTGTACCACTGAAGATTTGGTGAGTATATTTATATCTAATGATGAGCATTTTTATGAGAATCCTAATGAAATTTAAATTACAGTAAAAGCTCCTTATTCGCCCTTCCTTCATTCACGTTTTCACTATTCGCGGATTTAAAAAATGCTACCCAATTCCTATATTCATGGCTAAAAATTTCTTTATTCCCGGATCTAATAAGTACATACATAATTATAAAAGTATTCCAACCCAATATGCTTTGTAAATGCTGTTAAATGGACTAATAAAAAAAGTAAAATAGATCTCATCACAACATTGTCTAAAGTATGTTGTTAAATGCAAATTGCAAATATAGCAGAAATCGCGAATGGAATAAGATGAGATGGGTTCAAACAGATGGAATCAAATGACATTCAGGAATTGCTTGAATCACAAGATAAAGATCTGACTGAAACCGATTTGAAGGAAATGTTAAATTCACAGCCCATTGAAGAAGAGGCTTCAACAAGCCCTGGAAACATGACATTTATTTTGAAAAATCTTAGTGAAGGCTTAAGAATGGCAAATGATCTTTGCGATTTCTTTATGAACATTAATCCATCTATGGAACGAAGTCTTATTTTTAAGAGGCAAATTGCCAATGCGACTGCTGCGTATCAGCCTGAATGGAAGGAGCTTTTAAAAACTGTCAAGCAAGAGAAAATGACAAAATTCTTCAAACCATTGCCTAAGCCTTAAGATAATTAATCAAAATGTTCAAAAACTTCAATTAAATTGATTTTTTTATAATTTTTTTTTATCACCTAGGATCGTACCCCCTATAATCCCATATAAATTACCATTCCGTATTCACAGTTTCTTTATTCGCGGCATATTTATGGAACATATACCCAGCAAATAAAGAGCTTTTACTGTATTTTTTTATGCATTTATATATATATATAGCATAAATGTGCCAAAATAATGTTAATTAAGATAATTAAGCAAAAAACAGGAATTGTTTCTCGATTTTTGTAGAAATTTGTTGATATAAAAAAGGTGATTAACTTGCCCAAATCTTAATTTTTATGACAAAAGTTAAGTGATTATTATTATTGGGTTAATATTGACTCATGTCAAAATTTATAATGCTTTGTCATTTTTCCAAGTTTTTCCTTTTTAAATGAATGCGACTGCAAATACTGATGATATTTTACTTTAACTTGGACAATATTTAGAAGCATAAAATTGAATTTGGGAAAAGGTCTTATCTGGTTACTAGCTTTAATGTAATGTAATGCAATAGCATGCTAAATATGTGTGATTAAAGATATTCTTTGTCATGCAATGTCATTTCCCACACATTGAAAAATTTTTGAAGTTCTGGTATAAAGTTGGAAAAAACTTTTCCTTCTAGTTATTAAAAAGAGACCATTAATTGTTTTTTAAGCAAAAAGATTACTATTGCAAGAAGCTATTGCTTGGCAGTTGCAGTTGTTTGTCAAGTTTACTGTGTCCAGCCATCTTCATAAAATTGGTTTATCTGATTATTTCTTAAAATATATATAGTGTTGTTCATCTTGTATATGGAAAGATAAAGGATAGATTTTCACCTTAATAACATAGATAGAGACATTTTGATAATGGAATAAGAAAAACTCGATATATATATATACAAATAAAAGTGTCATAAATAAAATCTATCATTTAATGCGGAAGCATTATAAATTTTTAATTTGCAATTATAAAATGTGTTTTTCTCAACAATTAATTCTTTTTTTAGATAAAATTAAATGGTGAGTAGAATTTGTGAAAGTACCTATTTTTCTTCAGTTTTATTTTTAAATTTAAAAAAATTGCTGAAAAATTTCAAAATCTGCTTCAGATCGCATCCGAGAATCTTTGAATGAAATATATCTGATGAGTGATTTGTAAGTATATTTCATATCCTTTTTGTTTTCATACATATAAACAATTCATTTGGAAATAAAATATGTTTGATTTATGATTTTTGCTGTTTTATTTTTTGTAAAGTATTTTATATAAGTGTTTTAGGTAATGAGATGTTGCACCTCATTTATTTTTTTAAAATTGATTTTTAATCATTATTCTCTTTCTTTTGTTTCTTCACATGCATTCAATGATAATTTTACTTTTTCTTTAGAATAATCAATGAAGTTCTTAATGAAATACGTGTACATATAGGATGTTTGTATAATTTAACGGAAGCTGTTTCTTCAATTGATTTCCTTTTATCTCTTGCACATGTTTGCACACTTTCTGATCATGGTAAAAAGAATTATTTTGTTCATAGTTTTGAATAACTCATTTTCATATATTTGTCCTAAGAATTTTGTTTATTGATATTTTTAATAGTTTTTAAATGTTTTTATTTATTTATTAAAAAATATCTGTTGCACAATTTCTATTTATCATTAGTGAGGCCTGAATTTTCACACAGCCTTGCAATAAAAAGTGGGAGACATCCTGTAATTGAGAAAATATGTGGAACAACCTTTGTGCCAAATGACACTGTAAAGTCCTTTCACTTTTTTTAAACTTTTGTCTGTTGTTTTCTATGTGTATTTTTAGAATGTTTTTATTTTTATGTAGTTCCTTTGTGAAGAAATGAATTTCATAGTCCTGACTGGAGCAAATATGGTATGCTAAAATAAAATCTCTTTTTTCATTTAAGAATTTTTGTTTATTAAGGCATTTACTTTGCATTTTACATGAAATATATATTAACTTGTGAATAAAACTTTATTTTTCAAGAATCTTTCAGTAAAAATTTAAATCTGTGTCATATATTAAATACTGAATTTTATGTATTCAACCTTTTGAATAATTTGTAAACTATTTGTTTTCATTCATGATTATTATGATACTTCAGTGAATGAATGGCTAAAATATGATTGATATATGCTAATTTGTAAAAATGTACATTTGAAAATTTTCTACAAAACTTGCATAAATTTGATGTGCATAGCCTTTGTATTAATTATGTAAAATATGTTTTATTAGAGTGGGAAAAGCACATATTTGAAGCAGTTAGCAGTTCTACAAATAATGGCTCAGATGGGTTCATATATCCCTGCAGAGTTTGCTTCTTTTAGGATTGCAGATCAAATTTTAACTCGTATGGGTAGTAGTAGTGACATTGAAAGAAATTATTCTACTTTCATGCTTCAGGTAATTTTTCTCTTAAAATTTAAAATACTGCATTTTTGTGTTTACAAAAAACAAAAATGATGAAGCATGTAGTATTGAGGATACTTTTATCTTAGGATATTTTTAAACAACTGTGGTAAATTCTTTATTATTCATGATTGTTCCATGTTAAAATTGTTTTAGAGAAATTTAATCGTAGATTTAAAAAAGTGGTATTTTAACACGTTTTCAATTTTTTTTGTACCTGTTCTGGTTATGATGAATTTTCTTAGATATAAAGAGGTTTTTTATTACTTTTTAAAATTTATTTCTGTTATGTAATATTTTTTGCACACTTTTATCTACTAAAATATGAAATTTTTCATATTAATTTAATTCATCAGTTGCTTTTATATTTCAGATGAAGGAAGCAAACTTTATTTTGCAACATGCTACAGAAAGATCTTTAATTATTATTGATGAATTAGGAAAAGGTAAGGAAACCACTTTGAATTTTCATTTTTAAGTATAATAATTTTCAATTTGTGATTAATGTTTATAATCTACAATCCAGTCTATAATTAACATTTGTAGGAACAAGTGTCGAAGAAGGTTGTGCCATTGCTTATACAATATGTGAAGAACTATTGATGACAAAGGTGTTATTATACATATTTAAATTGGTATAGTTAGATATATTTAATTTAAAATGAAGATTGTAAAATATATTGAAGGAAAATTTGTAATGTATAATTGTGTGCAATTTTCTGCACTTTTATGTAAATAGTATTATTAATGAATAAGTCTATTATCTTAACAGGTTTATTTAATTTTAAAGATTGCATATGAATTGTTCGCATGTAAATACATGTATAATTAATTTATTTTAAAATGCAGCAACATTTATAAATAGTTTTCAATAATTCCCCCATCTTCTCTTTTTTGTTATCTAAGGATAGTA
This sequence comes from Argiope trifasciata, assembly GCA_026543055.1. NCBI lineage: Eukaryota > Metazoa > Arthropoda > Arachnida > Araneae > Araneidae > Argiope > Argiope trifasciata. The sequence continues at coordinate 1,002,763 of JAPMOQ010033339.1, forward strand.
AAGTGAAACTAGCTTGATGTTTCATCATTTGAATAGAACTTGTCAAAATCAATGTACTTTCGTATTTTACTTATGATTTTAATTTTAATTTTTCAAAAAAAGTTCATTTGTACAACATACATTGTTGGAAAATGTTCCAACCTTTTACAAGGTTGAAAATGAATTATTTTAAGTTATAATATCCAAAATGATTATGTTTAAAATCTTTTTTAAAATAGTGTAATAATTTACTCTCTTTCATAATCATATATAAATGCAAAGCAATTCCCCATTTTTCTTTCTTATTGTGTGATATAAATTATGTGAGTTTTGGAATTGTGATTACATAAATTTTTAATGTGTAATTCCTTTTTTGTAGTGTGCAATTATTTATATAAATATGCCATTCCATTTTTGCTTACAGTTTTTAATATCAAAAATGACATTATTTTATAATAATTTTAAGAAAAAAAGAGAGTTAAATCTATGTATCAAGGTTAAGTGAAATTTATGCAGTTACCCAAATTTTTAATTTATTTTGTGTATTCCATCATATTCAATAACAATAATTATTATTTATAAATAATAATGAAATGCTAACTTTTCAGGCATTTATTCTTTGTTCAACACATTTTACCCAGCTTACACAATTATCATCTTCATATCCTAATGTGGAAAAGTAAGATTCTTATACTATGTATATTTTCTTTATCTTGCATCTTATTTATAATATTTGAATGTCAAAATATTCTGTAATTTTAATCTTTAGCTAAACACTAATTTATGTACATGATAAGGTTCTAAAATTCATAATTAGATAAAAATCTTCTGAAAGTACTATATTTTTTATTCTTATTAATAAATGCTCAATGTCCTGCTTCATAGAGATTGAATTTTTAAAGGAGGAAAGATTACTGAAACTGAATTCATTTATTTAAAAAAATTGATTAGAATTTTTTTTTAAAGTAATAATGTAACAACTAGGCATGCCCTCTAGTGGCACCAATTAAAAATTCTGGCAGTCAACTTCCAGCCGTCAATAATGTATCTTGTTATATTTTTCACTGTGTGTGTGCATTATAGTTTTGTGTAATTAATATTAAATGGTAACTAAGTGTTTGTGTTTCGGCTCTTAGATAAAATATATAACTTTTAGAGCTAGCTGAAATTTTGTTTATTTGTTTAGTCAATCACTAAATCACAATAGTTAATATTTATTTATTACCAATATCAATTTCATTAAGCATTTATGGAAATTAGAAGATATGGCAAAATATTTTTTACTTTTGATGAAGTATAGATTCTTCATTTGATGCTTTTATTTTATTGCTCATTGTTTGTATGGTAACTATTTAATTTTATCAAATAAGGGGTGTGAAAATAGTTTTTCTTTTAATCTTTCTTTTTTTTATGATCACTTATTTTATAATTATAAGTACATAAAAGTTATTTTAATTATTGTAAAATGAAATTTAAGTACAGTTCTGTTTGTATAAGAAATAGTTACACTAATTATTTTTAAAAACAACAATTTTGCTTATCTTGGAAATATTGAATCTTTAAAACAAAATTTTCAGACCTTTTAATATTTTGAAAATAAAAGAAGTAAGTGAATTATGCAAAATTATATAAAATGTTATGTGTCTTAGAATATTAATATGAAAAGTAATTCTATACAGATAATAAACTTTTTGAAGATTTATTTGGCATAAAACTTAATACATCATCTAACAACTTTTCGTATTGACTGTTTCCTATAATATGATTCTTTAGAAGCAAAATTTTAAATATGATCTTCACTTAATGTGAATTAAGAAATTATATGTAGGATTAAGTGGAATCTAAATTAAGAAAATTGAGTATATATGATCAGTAATAATAGAGTTGAAATAAAAAAATAGCCGGAGAAAATAATATTTTGAGCTTGATTGGCTGCACTCTTCGTTGTTTGCAATATCCTCGATTTAGTATTTTTTAAAAACCTTTTTTGTTTTTTCTAAACTTAATAATTATTATTCATTTGTGATATTTGTATGTTCTCTTTTAATCAAATTATAGTTTAATTTTGAAGTTTACTTCCTTTTTCAGATTTTTAAAATAATATGTTAGAATTACGGAAATTGTGTTTTGGAAATTGATAATTTTAAATATAAGTTCATCTACTTAAATTCAAGAAACCTACCAAAGATAAGAAGTGAAGTAACCTTTTATTGTAAGCAATTGAAAAAGATAAAATAAGGGTTATTCATTATTGTTTCTTTTATGTACAATTTTGAAACATCACATTTTTAGCTATTGTCTTCTCAAATCAATTTAGTAATAAGGCGAGACTTAGTGTTTAGTATGGGTTTGAAAAAAAGAGTGTAGATTTATGATTATGCAATCATTTTATTAATTTATTTTTAATTATTTATTTTTACAATTATAATAAAAATTCACTTTATTTACTCCTTTCTTCAACTGAATAAAATTTTTAAAAACTTACATGGTAAGTTAAAAAAATCTATTCTCAACTTTCTAGTACATTTCCACATATTGGTGTCATTTAATAAAAAATTGGTTATATTTATGGAATCGAACGATTTTCACCAGTATTTACTGAAAACTAAAAGTTCTCAGTTAGTAAAAAGTGTGTTTACTTCTTGCAGTTTTTCATTACAATTTTTTTGTTTTTGTTTTCATGTCAATTACTGAAAATTTCAAAATTTATTGTTCAAAAAAGTAAGCTTTTATATTTTCTGAAAATTTAAGAAAAAGTATATTCATTGATACAAATTGAATTTCCTTACTTTTTTTGTTATTTTCACATTTAATTTTCTTCACAATTATGACAGCTTACATACAAATAAATAAAATTACTGAAAAAGGTATGTATTTTTCCTTTTGATATGCCTGATAAACAAATGCAATAAATAAAATTATGTATAATTTCATTTATTGTAAATGGCAATATTCCTAATTTTATCCTTGCAAATATTGAATTTTTTTAGTATGTTCATCTACTCATGGACATGATCACTCTACGCATGCACATCTTTTAAATAAATGGTCTTTTAGAACCTAAAATTCCATTTTATAATTTACAGTTATCACTTCAAGGTTGAATATGTTATGGATGAAAGAGAAGGCTGTTCTTGTAATTTCACTCACAAATTAATCCCAGGACCATGCAGAGAAAAGTATTATGGTAATTTTGATTAATATATAGAATGGAAATTTTAAAATTTATGTATTGGTTTGTTTGTTTTTGTTCATATCTGTCTATTCTATTTTCTGTTTTAATGCCGTCATTAAATACAATTTTTTATCACATGAAATATTTTTAATGTGAATTTTTTAGAGAGATCTCTATGAAACAAAATTTAAAGAAATTATTACCAAGTTCAATGTAAAATAAAAAGGAGACAGAAGAGAAAGAAAGTGTAAAAAAAATGGAATTAAAAAATCTTGTGAAATACAAATATACATAATATAGGATATTAAACTGTTTATTTATTATTATTTTGTATATAATTTATGCCTCATATAAAATAATTGAATAATAATTTATGTTTTGAAATGATTTCTATCCTTTCATTGATGAGAATTGTTCCTTAACACTATATATAACCAGTGGGTGACCGAGCTCCGCTCGGAGAAAACAGGCATCGAAGCTAACTCGAAGATTTAAATTTTTAATTGTGATTTATCAAAACAATACATGCCATAAGAAAATTTGTGAAACCATTGGTGAAAAGATAACCGGTTAAAGTGCACCATTGTAAACTATTCTAAACAAAGTTAGAGTTTGGAAAGGGAACTATTCTATACAAAGGTAAAGATTGAAGTGTGTTGAAGTTCAATATTTTTGACAAATTTATTTAGAAAAACCAAACATATATACATACATAAAAAACATATTATAAACCTATAACAGCATAAACATAAAACTTTATTAGTTCGCCATATTGGCTATAGATGGCAGCACGTTACCGCTTGAAAATTTAAGTAGCCATTATGGCGAACTAATAAAGTTTGAAAATATCCTATCTGTAACTCCGAATTGCTCGACCGTAGCGCTTCAAAACCGGCGCCAATCGATTCCTCGTGGCCAAAAACCCCAGACCCCCAAGTTTACCGGAGTTTATTAATTCTGGGGCGATTTTCGACTTGGCAACCATTCCTCGTATTATAGTATTAGATTTGTTTGAATTCCCCTTTATAAGTATAATTAACGTTCTATCTGAATTTTCCTACTGCAAGGGATGGAACTTTAATAGTGGCAACTATTTATTTATATGGAATACAAGAGCGACTCATGTCCCCATGTTTTACAGTCCTTCAGTATAGTCTTCAGCATTGTGTACAACTCATTTCCAATGATGTGGAAGTTTCAAAACGCCTGCAGCCTGCTCTGTTGATAGTTCAAATGGACCGTCTTCTGCCACAAGAGTCTCTGGATGATCTGGTATGGGGAAAATGCTATGCTTTAGGATGACACCGTCACGGTCGTACATGAGAATAACTTTTACATTGCAGGGGTTCTGAAGAAATTTCGGACATCTTGGTGACCCATAATTACACCATTCGTTTGATTGGTTTTTCAATTTTGGCTGGTATGATCTGGCCCAAAGCTCATCCAGTGTAATGATACTGCTGTACAACTTTTGCTACTGCACATTCAATTTTTATCTGAATTCGTTATTCCTTTTTTGAAAATATCCTGACAACACTTATTTTAGACTGCAAGCTAATACAGGGATCAGTTCTTAGCGTTACACTGCATACACATGACTTAGAAAGGATGAGTCTTTTTGCCGAGAGGTAAGGTAGGTATATAGCTAAGGTATGGTATATGTGACATTCTTTGGTTTGGTTGTGTGGTGTTTTTACTGCAGTGTTGCCACTATTAAAGTTCCAACCCTTGTATATAACATTTTAAATGCTGTAATTTAAAACTAGTAATTTTTCAATAACTTTCATCAGGAATCAAAATAGCTGAAATTTCATCAATACCACAAAGTATTTTGACTGATGCAAAGAATCTTGTTGCTGCTTGGGCAGAAAAGAAGACATCTGTAAGTATTTTCCATTTCTCTGAATATTGGCTGTATACTCTAAAAAAGCTATTCAATATTGAAAGAACAATTAAATGTATATTTCAGTGATATTTCTTATTTTGATTATATATGTATTTACTTAACAGTAAAAAAATGTTTGATTGAGTATAATTTATTGAAAATTTAGAAGATATAAATAAACCAAATCCATTGCAATAAGAAAACAATATATGGTCAACTATGGTCATTGAATTATTGATTGATTGAATAATTGTTGATTGCAGATCAGATAGCATACTTATATTCATGTAGCATATTTTCAATTATTTGCTTTTCTCTTGACACATTAACTTTTTTTCAGCAACTATTTTATCTAATTCAACCTTATCTAAACAAATATTGCACCAATTTCCAATTTTAATTATTCAATCTAATATATAATTTACTTATGCAATTCATATTTGTAGTTTACAATTCGAATGAAAGAATTAAATAATAAAATGCAATAAATAAAAATTTGGGGAAAAAATGTTGAAATGAATTATACATTTAGCTAAGCACATGTGCAGACATGCTGCTGTTTTATTCAAGCAGGGAAAAAAATCTGAATCCTGCAACTTTTGTTGTATTATTATTTTTTTTTTTAAAAAAAGCACATCTGTATTGATTTTATTATTTCCTCTCTTCTTCCCTGAAATTTGAATATGCTCTCTCTCTCTCTCTCTCTCTCTCTCTCTATATATATATATATATATATATATATATAATATGATCAATTCAAATTATTTACATTTCTAAAACTATTGTTTTTAATCTAACAAATACAAATTTTAAATAAAAAATATTTATCTTTAACTTCTGAATTGATCTGGTTTTTATTTCTTCCCTTGTTTCTCAAGAACTAATTTCTGTAATTTAAATTGTCTATTGTTGAACTTCTGTTTTATGTGAAAATCATGTATTTGTAAGAAATACTGTCTTTTTTACTTTTTAGAAAGTCTCTGTTCAAATGTTCTTAAATAAAAAATTATAATCAGGGTTGTGTAGAGAAAATTTTACAATCAATTATATATGGAACATTTTGACTTTAAAATGATTTAAATATAAACATTTTGAACAGCAAAGAAAAATAATATTAATGACACAATGCTTTAAAAATAACTTTTCCTATTTATTTTATTTAACTTTATAAATCTCTTTCTATATATAACATTAGTATAACTTTCAAGCCATTATCCATGATATGATGAATCTTAATAAAACCAAAACTTTTTTAAAAACTATGAAAATTCTGTAAAAAATAATAATGATATTGATTTTGCACATTTATTATTCTTCCTGACAATGATGTCAGTTGAACTACTGACAATAAAAATCAAAATAAGTAATTAAAAATGAAGACATAAAATTTGTTCCTTTATTTTAAATTAGAAAGTAATTTTTGAATAATGAACTAAAGAAATTTTAAAAGAAATGGCAGAATTAGAATGTTAGATGCAGAAATTTCAGTCTGTTAAATCTGTTTTTAAAAAATTGACTAATATTTAAAACTGTACTAAATTATGTCAAAAATAAAAAGAACTTTTTTGCAGAATGACAAGTTTTTATTTCTTTCTATGCAGCATAATTTTTTCTAAAATGATTCTATGGACAAAAATACATGAGAGAAATCCAAATAATAAATCCAACATTAAGATTAAAACTTTTTATTAATTCTCCCATTTATCTTTTCAGGAATCTGAAGAAGTCATTTTCTGTGAAGATGAAAACAAAGAGAAAATTAAACTAGCTATTCACCTTATTCAGCTAGCCCAGCAAGATGCTTTAGATCCTGATGGTTTAAAAAATCATCTTTTGGATTTACAAGCTCAGTTTAAAACTATTACAACTTCTCCGAGTGATGGTTAAATTTCCATATCAGTTTTTAGTTAGTTGTAACTTTTGTTCTGAATTTCTGAAAAAAAAATGTTCATTATTATGCTTTAATATTTCTAAAATATGAAATTATTTATGAACAGATGATGGTCACTGTTTAAAAACTATATCATGTTCAAGGAAGTAATGAATGAATTACATTTTAACTTCTCATCTCATGCTTCTAAGCTATTTTTAATTTTCAATTAATGCTTTTTAAAGAAAAAGCTATAATACATAGCATTGATTGAATAAAATTTCCTTGAATAATACACAAGAGATTATTTTAACATTAGAGAAATATCCTGCAGAAAGTGTCATGATAGAAAATGACAAAAATGTATATTTATAAAGGCAATAAATTGATGGAAAATATATTTAAAAAAGTATTGAAGCTGTTTATTAATTGTGAAAGTATTTTATCCCCTGAATTTTGTTTTATTTCATTATTTAAAAAGACACAATTCATCCAGCTCCATTCTCATTTTGAATTTGCTGTATCTTTTAACTTTCAGAAAACAATACACTAATATATTTAATTTCCATTTTCCCAGTAGCAATCCAAAGCAGATTACTGAAATTTTTTTTAAATATAAATATTTTAAAAACACAAGTGAAAGCATTAAAGATTCAGAAACTTATTGCATCCATTAAAACTATACTGCTTGAAGCATTTTGATCTCTTATTTCTGTTTTCTCTTAGTATATTTACTTAAAAATTTTTTTTATCAAGGAATTATTTTGAATCTATGCAAATTAGTGTTATTAAACATTTTATGAAACTGGTTAACAATTTTTTAAAGTTATATACCTTTTGGCCTGAAAAAAAAATCGACTTTTTAAATGAAATGTGTTAAAATCTCTTTAAAAAAAATTAAAGTTCATTTCCATTCTCTACATTTCAGATAACTATATATCATATTTTTCAGAAAAAAATTACTCATAATGATAAATTATAGATTAAGCTTGTTGAACAAATGCATATATTAAGAAAGATAAAATTAATATAACAGATTATTATAGATAAATCTTACAAAAATAATGCAATACTAATTTTAGTATTAAACATTTATTTAATAAGACTGCCTCTTGACTCACATTTACTATTCAATTGCATTGAACTATTTAATTAGATGACACTCCCATTTTTACTATGATTAAAATATAGCAAAGGCGAGATAATCTAATTATGTAGATGGTCCAAATATTGGCCATGAGTTAGGGTAGCGAACTTATTAACTAGGTACGATACATAGAAACCAGATTTTATCATTTTCCTAATCGAATTTTAGCATTCTTGATTAATTTTCTTTTAAGTAATAAATTTATACTTTCAACACCTCAAGTATTTCTTATATAATTTTTATTTTTCAATTAACCATATATATCTTATTTTTTGATGTTTACATTTGACACAATTCAATACTTAAGTTCAGCTTTTTTTTTTTGTTCCAACCCAGTGTCGTACGTGATTATTAAGATAACTGAATGATATCAGTTAAATTGTTTCTGAAAAAAGTAACAATGAATCTCTCATTCTTCAATCTTTTAATCAATAAAATTTCTATTGTTGCAATTAATATATAATATTCTACAAATTAAATTTTTTTTCCAACTAAAATCTTAATTATGTTTATATAGTCAGCATGTGAAAGAGTTTTTAATACATATTTACATCTCCTTTCTAGAAATCAAAATTATATTAAATGATATATAACTGCAAAGTGAAAACTTAATGAAATTTACTTTATTTTTGTCTATTTTGAAAAAAACAATCTTTTAAGTATTTAAAACATGTTTAATAAGTAAGAAAAATCATATTTTTGATAACTGAAAGCAAAATTTTCCATATGTTTAAAGGATAACTATTGGTATTAAGATTTATATTTCCAATTTTTTTCAGAATAAAAAATTTGCTTATAATCAACAACACATTTATAACTTGCCACTAGTGTTTCAGAGTAATCACAAGGAAATTCTTTATATATATATATATATATATTAAAGAATTAGTTTTAAAGAATTTTTAGTTTCATTGAAAATATTATTTGCAATAAATATAAA
>JAPMOQ010033339.1:1012158-1035983 GCA_026543055.1 Argiope trifasciata
TATATATAAGGATTAAAATTACTATTACCATTATAGAAAATATTCTATGTTTGCAAACAATGATTTTGTTAAATAGATTTATAGAAAATAAGCTTTGATTAAAAGTTAAATTGATTTGAAAATTAAATTTCTTAGGTTATTAAATACACAACGTTTTATCATTCAATTTATTATCACAATAATATGAATAGGACAAAGCAAATGTATTTCATTAAATTATGCATGAAACAGAACAATCATAAAAACATTTCTGTACTTATAAATCATACATTGATTCATGATTCTGTAAAAAGCGACTAGATGTGTGTTATTTTGATTTTAAAGAAAATATCTTGTGTTCAATTTTGCTGACTAGAAATTTAACAACATTTTACTGAAATGTGAAGCCTGTATTGCCAGTTCCACCACACCAGGCAGCTATGAATTTCAAAACATCTTCACATTCTACAATGTGTTGTACTTTAGCAGCCATTATTAATTTATTCCAATCATCTTTATTAGCAACTTTATTTGAATTTCCAAACTCTACTTTATTTCTTATGACTGGATAACCAGTTACAACACAGGGTTCGTATTGACGTCCATCATGAGAAATAAGTGATGATTCAAACATTTTTCTTTCATCTAAAGGCAGAGTTTGATCTACAGTCTGGTCCATAGAAACAGACAAAACCCATTCTCGTATTTCCTCATGCTGAGCTTCTGACAAACATGTTTCAGTAGGAATTAAAATATTCGTTGGAATATCAGTATCTTGAAAATCAGAGTTATCTACTTCACCAACTCCTTCTTCAATGGCCTCAAAGATATCCATTAAATGGTTGAGACATACAAAGGCTATACTGTTCCATCCTATTTTCCTAGCAGCTTCACCTGCTTCATAGAAAGCTTTATCTGCTGGAATAACATCAGAATATCTCAAAAGACTTACAGATATTTTAACAGTTTGCCGTTCCAAACTTGGATGGCCCATGCATGCAGATCGTGTTGCATAATAGTGTGCAATGGTCAAGTAATTATTGAATTCATCACCTTCTCCAGCTCCCATCTTTTGTAGACTCTGACATAATTGAAAAAGTATATTTCTTAAATTGGACCATAGTTGGTAACTCTCAAATGAAAATGTATCATTCATTCCAAAAATAGCTGAGACAATATGTCTGTAGATAGTAAAATTTTGGCTCATTGGTGGAATTCCGTATTTTACATACAAGCTAAGAGCCTTTTGCTCTTTTTTCTCTTTAATGAGTTTAATAGCAAGAAGTGCAACATACTTGTGTAAAACTTTCAAACCTTGTTTTTGTGCAACTTCTAAGCATTTTTCCCATTGGTTTCTTTCAGCGTATAAATCTAAGGCTGCTATTATGTCTATATCTGCTAATTCAGATGTATTGCCTTCAGAACGAAGATAATCCTTGTAACAGTTATCAACGTATTCTTCATACCTGGGATCTACTTCTGCTGCAACTCTCTTAGCTTTAGTCCATTCTTTAGCATCAATCAGAGCATCTAAAGCATTTTTAATCGAATTAATTTTGAGAAAAAGCTGAGCAGCAGTAGTTTGTTTTTTCATTTGTAAAAGACGTGGGGCAATCTGCTGAATCAGATGTTCAGTATGCTGTTTGTTCATAAATTTCCAAGATAGTTCAGCTGCCTTTACCCAGCATTTTTCAATGAAATCATAATCTTTGGTATTTGAAGGTTGTATCTGTAAATATCGATCAATTGCTTTTTGGTACTGTCCACTTTCCTCCCAACTAGAGGCTTGCTCATAGAGTTGCTGCACATCTCTAGATCCACTCTCAGAGGTCTCGCTTTCATATTCTTCTTGTAACTCCAACAACTTGTTGGGGGTATAATCTTTACAGACTCTTAAGGCTTCATTCCACATTCCAGCTTCTTTGTAGTATTTTACAGCAAGGTCTGCTCTTTCTGCTCGTAGCAATAATGATTCCGCCTTTTGATAATCTCCTCCTTCAAATGCAAATCTTGCTTGCCCAATCAAGACATCAGCCACAGAGTCCTTGTCATGAGCTTCTGCTACTCTCTGAGCACTCTCCCAGTCCTGATTATGAACATACATTAATACAGCTTCTTTAGGACGATGAGCGTGAATGAATTCAATTTCAGCTTCTCTAAATTTGCCTTCATCTTCCAAAAACATAGCATACTTTAAATGAATATCAGGCATCTTATGTTTCATTGCAGTGCGTGCAAGTTCAAATGCAAAGTCAAAAGCACAGTTTTCTGCTGCATAATCAATAGCACTTTCTAATAAACCAAACTTATTCAACAATTTAACAGCTGAATCTCCACCAATGTTTTTAGCCCATAAATAAGCTATTTGTTTAGCAGCAATATCATTACCCTTAGTTTTAGCAACACGATATGCATCTTCCCACATATCTAAGTTACGATACATATTTACAGCCATTTTCCATTCTCCAGCCATTATATAATATTCTTCAGCCTGTACATATTTCTCATCTGATTCTAATTTCTTTGCTATGTGTAAATATGTTTCAGGCAATTTTTCTGGATAATATTTCTTAATCATTTTTACCATCTTATCATATTGTTTCAAGTTTTCATACATAGCAATGGCCATTTCATATTCATGAGCTGAAGTATATAATTTTTCTGCATCTTTATAATCTCCTTTTTCTTCTAAAAGTTTTGCTTGTGACAAGTACATGCGCCTAACTTCTGCTGAATCTAAAAATTGACTAGCAAGTTTATATGCCTTATCCCATTCACCAAGTCTATTATACATATCAACTGCTTCTCGAGACATACCCCCTTCTACCAATAGGTGTTCAGCTAATTCATACTGACCCACTGAATAAAAATGTTGTGCCATTGGTTTTAAATATTTACTCAATGACTGAGTATCATCAATTATTTCCATGATTTCAACTGCTTTCTTCCATAACTTAGCATTGATTGCAGCATCTAATGCTTTCACTGATTTTCCAGCTTCTATATAATGATTGATAGCTGCTTCTAGTTGTTTAATGGAGGCAAGATGATCTCCCCATTCCTCTTCTAAATGAATAACTTCTTCAGGGAAAGCGCTACGAGCTAGATCAACAGCCCTATTAAAAGCATTTCCAAGTCTATAACATTCAAGTGCTTTATGATAATTATCAATTTTTTCATATAGATCACCTGCATGCTCATAAAATTCCCCTTTCATTAAAGCAGACGCAATCTCTTGGACAAGTTCATCATTTTCTGCTAAAATGGGCATGTTAGTAATGACTCGTGCAGCACGTGTTGGTAAACCAGCTGCAAGATACAGTTGAATAGCTTCCCTGTATTCTCCTTTGTTTTCTTTCAATTCACCAGCCTTTTCTTCTTGACCTGTATTTTGTAACCATTCAAAATAAGTTTCATTTAGTCTTTCAAGGTCAGGATGGTCAGTTGCCTTGGCCAACTCAATTGCTTCGTCCCAATGATGCAAATCCAAGTACATTTGAACTGCTTCTTCAACTTTATGCTGTTCTAGATAAACGGTTTCTGCAACTTTATATTCTTTCATCATGATGGCAAGGCGAGCTCTAACCTGGTAATGATCATAACCATCAGTTCCTGAATTCATTCCAGCTTCATTAGCAATAGAAATAGTCTCTCTTAGAAATCTAGCCTTTGATATGTCACCTACTGCAGCAAAGCAACGTTCTGCTATCACCAAGTTCATTGACTCTAAAGCCAATTTCCCTAGATTAGCCCACATATCTTCTGTGTCTTCTGAGACCCCTAACTTTTCAAGATACACAACAGCTCTTTTAAAATCTTGACTATCAATAGCACTTCCAAACTCTATAAGTCCTTCATCTAAACCATAGGTAATTGTAGAAGATCCATCACTAACAATAACATCTGTTTTATTATCACTTCTCTGGATTTCGAGAACTTCACCTTTTATAGGAATTATTGACACTTTATCAGGAGCTTCAATATTATACCAAACGCATAAATTTCCTCTACTTTGAGCAACAACCACATCACTTCCTGGCACCCATTGTACAAAAGAACAATAGTTTAACATTGTTTTCTTATCATCTCTCTCTATGTCTGCTAAGTGAAGTCTTTGCCGTCTGTCACGAAACAGCAGCTTCTGACCAGTCTCGCTGAGTTCAAGCCAATCAATTTTGGCTTCATGAGTGATTTGAGTTAAAAGATGGTTGGTCATGAGATCTATCACTGCGATTGTCTTCAAATCAATAAGGTATGCAAGTCTTTTATTTTCTTGTTTGTTTTCCCGTTTATTGATACAAACACTGATAAGATGAGGATTCATGAATTCTGTCCTAACGGATCCTAGAATCATATTATTTCCATATTCAATGAGAGATAATTCTCCAACATTAAAAACAAGGCACACATTCTCAAAGTCAAAGAAAAATTTAACATTTTCTCCAACTCCATTCCAAGGTACTTCACTAGTTAGATTTGTAGCCATATCACATAGAATTAGAGTTTGCAGTGTATGCATCACAATGTATCTATTTTTACCCAAAATTTTGATATCCAAAATTTCACTTCCACTGGACGATTTTACTGTTACTTGCATATTGTTAGTAATATTTCTTACAATTACTTGGCTGGGGTCTATGTATGTCACCTCAAATATCTTTTTATAAAGAGACTTCTTCATACTGCAGTCAAACAATTCTATGAGTCCAGTAAGTGTACCAACAGAAAGCTTAGAACCATCTTTAGACCATGCAAGGGTGCATATAGTATACCAATTAGTAACTTCTTTCGCTTTTGCCTCTTCCCAATCTTGATGGTGAGTGCTCCAGTTCAAAACGCGCAACCTGTCAAAGCTTCCAATCACCACTGATTTCCCACTGGGACTACAAACTGCAGTTGTAAATTCTTTTTCAGTTTGATTTCGACTGTAGTCAATTTGTTTCTTAAGCATTCCATCATTTCCATATATCACTATCTTCTTGTCACAGCCAGCAACAATAATTGACTGTGCAGCCCATACAAGAGCATATGGTGGACAAGTATGGGTAAAAATTTTGCCTTGCATGTCACCAGTACCTTCATCATCAAAAAAGAATCGGACCACTGACCCATCTGCATGACCAGAAATAACGCCTTTTCCTGAAATATTACATGTTAAAGAAACTACATAAGATTCAGAACTATATAGGGTAGTGGTTTTATTATTCTTTGGATGTGCAACTCGAACTCTGCCTTCAGCTAAACCAATGACAAGAGGTCCTTCAGAAGGCCAAACCAAACAAGTGGCTGCACTCTGACACAAAAACTTATTACAAATAACTTTTTTCTCACCCCAATCTTCTCCCAGCTTATACACAAAAACAATATTATCGCTCTGAGCAATAGCAATTTTCGTTGAATCAGGAGAAAAGGCCATTCCTTTGACAACATAACTTTTCTTACCGTAGGCCGAATCAGCAGGTTTCGTTGAGAATTTATCACGTTTCTCGCCATTTGAGTCAAATAGCAACACTGTGCGATCGGCTGTGCATACTGCTAATTTTTTGTTATTTGGAGACCAACACATAGCCATAACTCTTTCTGCTCCATCTTGAGCTGGATGCAGTGTTTTTAAATGCTTTAAACGCATGTTTACGTTTCATTTATACGACAGCGAACGTGAGTAACATCGCCATTGGTAAGTTATGTTATCCACGGTTGCCCTTGGTTACCAAAAAAAGAAATAAGAAGGCTGAAAGTTGAGCTGTTGAAAATCTCACTATGGTTGTAGCAATTCTACCATTTCTTCCATCAAAATAACCAGAACTATTCTAAACTCTGAAAATGGCTGTTATAAATTTAGTGCAAATATAAAAACAACTTTGTATAATTTTTTAACTGTTATAATTATAAAAAAGAAAGTTATTCAAACTACAAACTGAAATGAAGTGCAATATTCTCTGCATATTACAATAAACAAAACAAAAAACCGTTGCATTTGATAATCCTTTCAGCGTTTGCAAATTGTGTACGAGTTTTCGAAAAATTGTTTATAATGGCTGAAAAGAAAAAGTCTGCTTTGTTTGTTTGCTTAGGTAACTTTTAAAAATGCATTATAAATAGTGAATTTTGAAATTACTGAAAAGTTTAAACTTTTAATATGCTTCATTTGTTTTTACTAATATAAGAATATATTATTTATATAACCCTTAAAAATATTTTGAGTTAATAAAATTTACATAATTATCTTTAATTTTTCTGTTATAATGTATATAAACCTTTATCTTCTTTAAGATAGGTAAAGTATCAATATGTTTAAATTGTTAATATTACAAAAAACTGGGGATTTTGCATGAATTTCTAGCATTGTACGCAGATGTATAAATGATTAAAAAATTTAAACAGATCTTATTGAAAAGAAATTCAATTCAAATTTATTATTTTCAATTTAATCAACTTGTGTTCTTTATCAGAAGGATTATCCTGGTAGAAAAGTGAAGAGCTTTTTCAATCAATGTTCTTGATTTGTGCACTAATTTTTTGCCTCATAATTGTACACTTTCTTTTCTGATAATTTGGCATTGCTAGTAAGTTTGACGTTATAAAGAGGTATATAGAAATAGCTTTCAGTAAGAAAGGCTGAAGATGCTAGAAGTTTTGGAATTTGTAAAAATTCAAATTTTCAGAATTTAAAAATTCTCTAGATTCTGAAATGTTTTATAAATTTTCTATATTTATTCGAATGTATTTCATACAATATTTTCATAGATTGAAACATAGTTCTAACTGAAATATATTCAAATCTGGAAGAAGTAACTTTCTTATTATTACAGTCCTACAGATTCAGTTACTATTCTGGTGAAATTTTGCCTAAATGTTATAGTTGAAATACTGGCATAATCCTAAGGTCTTTGAATATGCTTGGAATCTGCTTAAATAAGGAAGTATCTAACTTCCATATTAAAGCATAATACGAATTTAAATTGAATATGAATATATAATACAAATGTAGCTTGGATATTTTCTCTAATTTGAAATCTTCATTTGAATTAGAAATTCATTTATCCTTCTATGATTTTCAAATTAATTTTTCTTTAACCACTTAACTGAATTCAAAGATGTATAAATATTAGAATTTATTACAAAAATTATTGTGAATTAGCTAAATATCTCAAATGTTCTATGGAATCTTATTTAGATCGAAATGGCCGCCATTCTCTTTGAAATATGTCATTTTATTATGTATATATTTTATAATATATTATATGTATTATATATATAACATATTATATATATATGTTATAACCACATGCAATTGAGAAGCAAACTTTTATTGCATATCATTGGTAAGCATAGTTAATAGATGAATATGATATTTTTGAAAATTAATTATTAGTTGTAATTAGCGTGTCATCTTTGAAAGTTTTTTGTTGACTATTGTTTGCGTGAAAAAAAAACTTATTAAATCACATTAGCATTTTATGAAGTGTTTATCACAATTTTGTATTTAAGCTGATAATTATGAAATTTTGTCTTAATTTTTTTTGTGCATGAATTATTTAATACATTCAATATTTTAAATATATCATTAGATAGAAATAACTGCATAAAATGTCCATTTTTATTTCATAGTCATGAAATAAAAATGAAATGCATTCAATAATTTTTTTCTATTTTTTTATTGAATTTATTTTATTCTAAAATATATTTAAAAAATTATAATAATGACTTTCATTCTTTACTTTAGGTAACATTTGTCGTTCACCTATGGCTGAAGCAGTTTTTGCACATTTTGTTAAAGAGAGAGGTTTAGCTGACAAAGTATGTTCAACTAATTAATAAGTTATGTTTAACTTTTTCTATATTGTCAATATTGATATAAAAATTCTTTTAAAAAGTAAAAATTGCTATAAAAACATTAATCCAATGTATAAGTTATATGTCATCTGTTGTATGTATAAGACATTGGCATTAATAACAACTGAATTGTTTTCTAAGATTGAATTTTTCCTAACCTTCTACCATGGTAACTTTTGTGTCATATTATAATACCACTTTTGTGCTAAAATTTAATTTATTTAAATAAATTACATTTTTCATTTCTCATTAATTAAAAATTCTAAAACTTTAAAAAAATTTTTGAAAATGTAATTTCTAATAATATTTGTAAGAGTTACTTATTTTATTATTCAATATTGAAATCAACAACCTTGTACAAATTAATAAAGTTTTTCAAACTTAAGATTGACAAACTTAAGAAAGATCAAAATACTTTTTATGTATATAAATACAGCTTATACTTATAGTTCTAAATTATGCATTTTTTTGGTATTTGTTGATATATTTTAAAATATTAAAGGACATCTATTATGGAAAGAACATGGCTTTCTAGAGCTAACTTACATTGAAATGCACTTCAAACTTACAATATGCATGAAATAATAATTTTATTTCAATATTTCTCTTTTTAGTACTACTTAGTTTTAAATAGTAGTGGCTAATGTGACTATGTTTAAATAACAAGTGGATACAGAAATTTAACATATAAAAATAAACTGTGCTCATTTAAATAAATAATTTTTTAAATTCAAATTTAGAACATTAGGTACTTTTCTGTTATTCAACGAAAAAAATTGCCAAATATTTGTTAGTTAGGAAAAGTGAAAAGTCATAAAAAATGCAAAAATGACGTCATGTTTAATGTTCAAATTTGTCAAATTCACGTTAGTCACTTAGTGACTGTTTTGACATTAGCGGCATTTGCTTTAATATTCATTTTGCATGGCAACTTGACTCACGTTAGGCTCACATTGGTGACATCTTGCACCCGTATAACGGAAAAGTACTGATAATTATAACTAGGATTCAAGTATATAACTGGAATTTTTGGTGTGACAGTTCAGGAAAATATATTTTTCTGATTAATATATAAATAGTCTGCCTCATAATTGTTTTAGGCAATAATATTCACTTTATTTAATAGTCTGTACAAATAACCATTTTTTTGTGTATCATTAATGAAATTGAATGGATAATAATTCTTATTAGGTGTTTTATGATAATCTTTTATTCAGAACAGGGTTGCTCTGGCACTGAAAAGAAAAGATAATTTAAAAATCACCCCCCCCCCCCAAAAAAAAATCATAAAAAATTTGAAAATACAGGAAATTTTGGTTTTTGTAGTTCTTTTTTTCCACATCTAGAAATACTAGTATCTAATTGTTGCTATAAAAACAATTACATCCAATAGCTTTTAAAACAAAACCACACCATTTATAATTGTAAAAACTCATTTTTTTCCCATGATAGTTTTCCTAAATATGAATAAATCTTTTTCAATTTAAAGGCCATTTTTCTTTCATGAGATTTCCATATTGTAGCTAATAAGCATGTACAAGACTGCTTTAACTAAGTGAGAGAATAGAATAAATTTCTCTGACAAGAATAGCATGCACTATTCAGTCTGTGGAAGCATTATGGGGATGTTTAGTTACTCCCTCAAGTTTATCAAATGGTTTATTTATTATTTAAGAAATTATGATATCCTTTAAGCTTTCAAAATAGATGAATTTTTTAAAAATAATAAGTTGTTCAAAGTGCATATTTATTACAGATTGAATGAATACAAATATCAATTTTGACTTTGCTGAATGGGTTAGAGATGTTCGCTTACCATATATTGCTCACTGTATGAGAGGGTAATAAATTTAAGAGGAAACAGGCACTTATTATGATGCCAAAAAAAGGAAAACATATAAAACCATGTGTTAATTTAAAAAAGTCATCATTGATATTGAATGAAGAAGCAACTTTGTGTACAATATTTACAAATATTACGTTAGGATATAATTGTTATAATTATGTCTATGACAAACTATTAATTTATCTATTTTGTATTTTTATTTATGTTTCAGTAACTAATTATAAAACCTTGATTTAAAACTATTGATGTTTATTTGTTTCATTTATAATTATATTTTTTTCTATATTGTTTTTTAGTGGATAATTGACAGTGCTGCTACAGCTGATTATCATACTGGGAAAAATCCAGACAAAAGAGCTCGGAGTATTATGGAAAGGCATTCTATTGAAATGAACCATAGAGCGCGACCTCTCATTGCAGATGACTATAAGAAATTTGATTATATTTTTGGTATGGATGAAAACAATATACGGTTAGAAATATTTATATTTTTTAAATTTTAAAATGCAGAAATTAAAAACAAGATGATTAATTTTGAAAGCATAAAAAATTTTCACATTTCCTTATGCATTATTGGCAAAAATTATTTGGAGAGCAGGCCTACATTTATATTCCTGTTTTCTTGATGAGATAAAAATTTCTATATATTAGTGTAGTTTTATTAAACGTATCTATCTCCCAAAAATGATTAGATGTGAAGTAGATAGCTTCACATCTGTTAAACTACGTAAGCTTGGTTCTAAAAAGGCATAAGTGGAAATTGTGATTTTTATGTTAATTTGACTTTATACTTCAAAAGTACAATATACTTTTCAAAATAGCAGTTTTACATTAAAGCTGAGTAAATTCTGAAACAAATGTAAAAAAGAGCATCTATGTAAGTTTAATATAGTGGATTTCATAGAAGTATGATGAATTTTATTTCATCTTTTTAGTAAGTAGGAATAGATGTGAAGAAGCTAACATTTGAGAAATGAATTTTAACATGAATTGGTCCTAAGAACTGTTTTGAATCTAAAATTAAAATTAAACATCAACAAATTCATTAACTCTTTATTTTTATTCTGTTTCTAATATTATCATATTTATTATTATTATATTAAATATTGTGAATATATAACAATTTTCAAATTTAATTCTAAAAATTCAAAGTTTTTCAAAAGTTAAATAGAAATATTATTCAATAATGTCTGAGTACTACGTGAAATTGATATTAGGGTTTAAATCATATGTCTAAATATAAGACCTTAGTATTTCTATTCATTCTATAAAGGGAAATAAAAGCAATTTTAAAATTATAGATAGTATTTTTAGTTTTTTTGCTCTAGACCTTTAATAATAACCTATATTTTTCAATTATAAATTTAAAGAAGTGTCTTATTTAGTCAAAAAAAATTTATTTATCAAAAAAATTGCAAAGAGAATATGGTATGAATTACCATATTATAATACTAGCCGCCTTTGGCGACCAGCTGGTTCGCCATGAGTAAAGCGTTCTAAAATGTTCAATTAAATCACATATTCATTAGCCTTGAAGTAATTCCGGGCATTGATTGACCTGAAATTAATATTTTCTTTAAGATGATGGATGGAAAGTTCTAAAAGTACACCTTTTCCTAATAAAATTCTTTAATTTTATAATCAGTCAGTTTTAATCATCGGTTATGCTTCCAAAATATTAAAAAAAAATTCAATGATGTTGCCAAAATATTAAATATGTTTTTTTAAAGAAAGCGAGAAAGGGAAAAAATGTATTGAATTAATGATACAGATATTGCAAACGATTACATAAATATGCCATTAAGTCGGGATTTCAATGCATATCCTGTCTAAATTCAATCAGGTTTACCGTAAATAAAAAAGATTTATTGAGTTAATGATATAAATATTGCAAACGATTTCTTAGAATCCTTTGCTTTGCATTTATTTTTTGAAGAAAATATCACATTTTATATTTATTTTATTTTATCCAGTCACGTGTTAAGAGTATCATTTCTTTAGACTTGATTTACGATGGTTGTTTTTTTTTATTATTTCAACTTCCGTCATTGTTTTCTTTTATTTATTCAGTCACGTGCTCAAAAAAACATGGTCAAAATATTTCTTTAAAAATTCGTTAAAATTAGAGGCTTAAGTTATACATTAAAACACTGATACCATTAGAAAGCTAATTTTTTTATCTTTAAATTGATGTAAAAATCCTGTTTGTGCAATAATATTTTCGGAAGTTATAGCGGAAAATCGTTGAAATTTCGCTTAAATTTTAATTAATTCAAATTCTAATAAAAAATTCGAAAAAAGGGCTCCGAGGTGCACATTCCGGACCTCCAAGGTATACATGTACCAAATTTGGTAGTTGTAGGTTCAACGGTCTGGCCTGTAGAGCGCCAACACACACACACGCACACACACACACACATTGAGCTTTATTATAAGTATAGATTAAATTATAGTATGAATTATCATAAAAGTCATGAAGTGCAAAATTAATATATTTTTCCAAATTATATAATATTTTATTAATATTATAATATTTTGTTTATAAAAATAAGTTTTTGTGAATAGAACATTTTGAAGCCTAAATGATATTCTTGCAGTAATTCTAAAAAGCTTTCTAACAGTATTTTTTATGGAGAAACAATTTTTCTATTAATTTAATCTCCTTTAAAAAAATGCTTATTAGGATTATCAATTTTTTTTTCGAAAAAAAATCAGTATGAATATAATCTGGATAGAAATTGTTCTTTTCATGTTATATTTGAACTATTTTTTTAAAATCTTTAAATTCCAGTTATATGTGGTTTTAAAAGTTTTAATAACTATGTATAATTTGGTTTTTAAAATAATTTAAAAGAATTCATATTGAACTGATGTACAAAAGGATATTAAGTATTATTTATTATGAATTTTTTGTGTACGAAGCAATAAATTTTAAATTGTATTGTATGCAATTTCAAAATAGTTTTAAGAATCGATGTTTTATGAAGTTTTGAAGTACGTTATACTAACCAGTTTCCTGTAAAAAAATTTTTTTATTATAATTTATAAGTATAGTTATATACATTTTACATTTTTTTAGGGACATAAAGCACATGGCCCCAAAGAACAGTACTGCGAAAATTGAATTGCTAGGTGACTATGACCCGGAAGGTCCTTGCATTATTCGTGATCCATACTATGTGAGTTTGTATGCTTTTAAGTTGTATAACATTTTAGTCTTGGTTTATAATAACTATTTAGAAATTAGATTATTTGAATGTAAAAGTTATGTTTTTGATTTGGAAGATTCTTAGCAGGTGTATACAAATAGATTCAAGTTTAACTAGTTTTCTTTTACTATCAT
The DNA here is from genome assembly GCA_026543055.1 of Argiope trifasciata. Classification (NCBI taxonomy): domain Eukaryota; kingdom Metazoa; phylum Arthropoda; class Arachnida; order Araneae; family Araneidae; genus Argiope; species Argiope trifasciata. The sequence continues at coordinate 1,025,163 of JAPMOQ010033339.1, forward strand.
CTTTCATAGTAATATTTGACTAAGTAGAATGATATCATATCTCACATTGCTTTTATTTTCTAAAACGGTCTTAAAATAATCATTGACAACCTTCTGGTAAAACAGTTATCTAGGTCAGCAGGGGGGGGGGGGGAATCTTCAGTTAGGTTAATTAAAAACTGTTAATAATTTAATCACCAAAAGAATGAACTTATAATATGTACAATTTATATGGATTATAAAAAAATCAAGATTATATTTTGTGTTTATAGCTAATTATCAAAATAATTATTAAATAAATTCTTTTAAAATTAGCTATTTATTTTTAATGTATTAATATCAATAGTTGATGTAACTAATTATGCCATTTTGTATTTAACAGATGCTATGAAATAATTTTTAATATTATATTTCCTATTTTTATTATTTTCTTATAATTTACCATACTTATATGTAAATAAGGAAAATAAGAATAATTTCTAAAATATTATACTGTGGTAATCATTTTTTTTTATTATTTACAGATTAAAAAGAAAATGAACAAAAACTCATATTATGATAAAGTTACTTAAAAGGGGAAAAAAGTCAATGCTGAAATTTGAATTAATTATTATTAAAAGAAAGACTTATAATTGTATTGTCTGAGATGAAAAATGTTTAAACCTTTTACCATGTTTTTATATTTAACATCTCATTCTTCCTGGGTAAATATAATATATATATATATTCACAAAGTTACTAAACATTAAGAGGTTGATTTAATTAACAGTTGATGAGCTATTTAATTAAAAGTTTTGCACACTGTCTAGGGCTGTAATGTTTCTTTCCCTTCCTTTAGGATAGGGCAGACATAACTAATGTTTTAATATTCTAAATACGATAAATTGCTTTTTAAACATTTATTATCCTGGTAAGTTCAATTAGTGAATTTTACTTAAATATAGAAGTAATTATATTTAGTTTGTCATAGTTGTTATTTCAGATAATCAAATATATATCAAAATAAAATTTTGTCTTTCTGTAAAATTGCATTTGTAACTATAATATTTGGAAAAAAAAACATACATAATTTCTTACTGATTATTTTAAATCATCCATTCACACCATTGTTTTTCAATAATTTGGAAAACCGCAATGGTAGTGAAATTAATTACATGAAACTTAATAGTGATGAAAACTTGTTTGACCACCATCTATCTCTCTAATAATTAATTTGATTTGCAACTTCAAATGTGATTCTTAGAAAATATTTTATTCACAGAATTTCATTCAGAAAATTTCTCTTTCTTATTCTTTAACATTTATAAACAAAGTTAATTTCAAAAGAGTTTTAACTTAAGTTAATTTAACACGTTGACTGCCAACTACGAGATAACTCGTAGATTACATTCTTTTTTAGAAAGCCAACAACGAGTTATCTCATACTGTACTTGCTTGCCATTTCTGTGTAGCTATGAATAAACTCTTAGTATATCAGTGCTAATATCAATATATGGCTTCTGAGAAAAGAACAGAAAATTGATGCTGGCTTGCATGATCAGAAAATTTATTAAAAAAAAAACAAAAAATATAGTGATAAAAATTAGTTCAAATTAGTTAGTGTCATATTAGGCCAGATTTCTGAAAATTACCTTGGCATCCAACGTATTAAAACATTTTAAGGATATTTGTTATTGTTTTCCCTACTTATCAATATTAATTCATTTTCTTATTTGTACTTGAACTTTAAAATCATGGCATATTTTTGTATTTAAAATGAAGCTGCAAAAATCGCCCTTCTCTTTTTTTGGGGGGGGGGGGGTGGCGATACAACTAAAAAATATGTGGTAGTATTAGGTTGAAAGTATTGATTTTTGTCTGATCACATGATGTTATTATTTGATTTCTAATTCAATATTTTTAAACGCATTTAAGGAATCAAAAATTCATTTCATGAAATTTTCAAATTCTTTATTATCTTATAATTTTTTTTTCATAAGAATTAATTTGAGTTTTATATGATTTGGCTATGTTTATTGAATTTTTTTAAATATAGGATGATGACGATGAAGGATTTGAAGAAGTCTATCAGCAATGTATACGTTGTTGTAAAGCATTTCTTGACAAAGAATCCTGATTTTGTGTTTATTTTATTCATTGTAAAATAAATTTACATTACATTTCAGATCCTTGTTATGTTTTATTAAATCAATAGTTTTTAAGGAAAAATAAAGTATATCAGATAAATTTCCCTGTCTCAATGTTTGATACAAAATGGCAATCTATATAATAAAACAAATTGTACTATTTTTTGTTGTTGAATTGAGTGTTATAAAATCATTGCAAATAAAAATTTTTTGAATCTGATTGTTTTTTAGTTCATTTTTATTTGTTTGCTTGTCTATCTGTGACTTTGAAATGAAATATATTGCATTCACTACAAAAAAAAAAATGTTAGAGGGGCAACAAATTGAATGATAAATTCAGTAAGAAATATTTTAAATGGTGAGTAAGTGCTTAAAATAGAGTTGTAATATATGCTACTGTGTTCATGTCTCCTAATTTATCAAAATAGATGTATCTGATACCACAATTATTTTTTCATGGCTGGGGAACACTAGTTTGCTTTTAAATTATCTGCAGACAAATACTTTTAGGGTATTTTATAGCACAATTTAGTGAATTTAATTCTCCTGAGCCTGGAATTTCGGCACAATATAAAAAATCCAGCAAAATAAATTTTTATAACTAGACTATTTTTTAAACAATTTAAATATAATCATAAATAATTTTCTTTGTGTTCCCTATGTCTTTCTGTAGTAACATAAGGAAACTAATCAATCCTGAGTACTATATTAACTTTGAATGATTATATGGCCAAATTCCAACAGGTACTCACATAATTGATATATTTCATGAGTCAAGTTAGATTACAATTTTACAATCAGGCCATTGAATGACTAATTAGTGAAAATAAATTTTAAATTTACCATTGATAAATTTTGATGTATATTAAATCCTTTTTTTTTTTTCCTTTCTTGTTTAATGTTTATATCCAAATAAAATATTTCCTTTAATGAAATAAAACATGAAAATGTAAACATGAATATATGTGATATGGCATCATTTTGGCTATCCTAAAATAGCTTATCCAAGTAATCAATAAACATAAAAAAATTAGTACCTCAATTTTTGAGATTCCACATTCAGTGTTATAATTATACAGTCGAAGAAAATTACATTATTTCCTCCAGGATTTTACTTCCAGTTACTTTTTACAGTAAAGATTACATAATTCCAAGTATTTACAGATTTTTAATAAGTTTTGTATAAATGTTTCTTAATAAAATGGTAATTAAAATAGAATTAATTTTTAAAGAATATTCATATATAACGCATTAAGGTAAATCAATTGGTTGGATTGATTGGGGGGGATCCCCCTATTTTTTTAAGGCTAATATTAATTTACATTAGCTCCTAGTGGAAAAATATTTAATAATAAAAACAAATGCTTATAAACTGAACATAGAAGAGCTCAAGATTTCATTATTTTTAAAATTAAATGAATTGGTTTAATAATTTAAATGTATATATATAAATAAGTACATAGGAATATAATATTTTAGTAGTTCATTTTCCGCCTGGGCATTTTTGTTATATTTTGTAAAGCATTACATAAAAGAATAAGTTTGTACACATATTTAAAAAACAAATTTCTCCACCTTTCTTTAAAAAAAAAAAAAAAAAAAAAACGTGCACCTTTTCCACATATTATATTGTTTGAGATTGAACAGTCGTAAATTTTTACTACTGCACTCCAGCCTACTTGCTTTGGATACGAAACACTAATAAATTCCTCTTTGTAAAAAAAAAAAGTTTAAAAAAAAATAAGTAGATGACAAAGTTAAAATAGCGAGTATTTTTTTAATTATTATTTTAAATTATCGAAATGTTTCTTTTATAACATGCATTTTAATTGCAACAGTCTTTCTACAGTTATTTTAAATAGCTTCTCATGAGAAATTATGCATTCTTTCATTTGGCAAGAAAGATTATCCAGACACAATCAATACAAAGTTCTTTGCCAAGGATACTATGACTCTACTTAAAAAGAGGCGTGTAGCATCCCGCATTTGTACGAGAAAATAAAATTCCAGCGATCTTAAATAAAGCGAAGAAAAAAAAAAAAATCCGTTGGAAATTATTTAGTCTACAGTTCCTCGCTGGAAGATAGAAGCTTTATTTCTTGAATCTTGAATGTAAATATTATGGGATATGGAGCGACAAAGGCTATAATCCTCTGGTTGCCTCAAAGCAGCGATTAAAAGTTCTCCAAATTAACATTCCTGTATTTTACATTCCTGTTAATTACATTCCTGTATAAATTTTTGAGGCGAGTCTTTGGATGACCTTAGGAGAGTGAAAAGCGTCATTTTTAAGTGCTAACAGAACTGAATAGCTATCCGAAATAATAAGATTGTGCTTTTCTGGGATTGAAAGATCGTCCACCGCTTGGCAGATTGCCAAAGCTTTATTTTTCAGAGCGAAATTTTGAATACATATATATTCTGAATCGGACGGGATTTATTAGGATAGACAAACAATTTATTTGTTTCTTGTCTTCTTTTGATCCTATTGTGTCTTATGCAGTAATCCGTTTTATTTAATTAATATTAAGGAAGCACTGATCAAGAAAATTGTTCAAACAAGACATTTAGTTATTTAATTTTATTAATGATTGTTTGCTGTAATGATTTGTTGATTGTTTTTGTATTAAAAAAGGGATAAAGAATTTTGGTTAAATTTGAGCCAGATTCAAAATAGTTTAAGATGTATTCCTCATTTGGATCCGATTAAATATTTCCATGATCATAGGGTGAAAGAATTTATTTAAAGCTTACTTGTTTTTCATTAAATGAAAAATTAGTTATAAATGATTTTGATGCTAAGTTAGATAATTTTTGTTTGTCACCCCGTTAGACTTGTCTTGCTTCCCCGTCGGTAAATCTCTACTATAGTTTCTGAACTATTTATATTCTCCTAACAACATTGTCTCAGTTTTACACATTAGAGTAATATTAAGACAACAGAAGAGAGACAACTATTGTGCGCAAAAATTGTCCTGGCGTGAAGGTTAGAGTAATATCAATCCACATTAAAAAAGGAAAGAATTTGCTGATTGGGAATAATGGAATCGGTTCTTTAACAAACAATGATTCTAATGATTCGGAATTTCGGACTCATAAGAAACCGTTTATTTGCAAATCCGGATTCTCAAATGCGTTCTGCAGAACCAACTGTTGAGCGTAGAAGAATCTCAATCGTCACCCTTATCTCAATGAGATGGGCGAATCCATTATAAGCTGTACTAAGAGGTGAGACCATTTAGGAGGGTGGGCAGGCGTGCTAGTTTAACATGATAACTCTAATTCTGGGGGCGCCCCTCTTTTTAAACCACAACTTTCCTGCATCTAAAATGTACCCTTTGCGATGGATTCGCCCATCCTATAAGGATAAGCGTGGTGATTGAGTCGCCAGTGAATATTGAATATGTGTTGAAAAATAGCGGTAATTATAAGGAATTGAACTCAGTGATTTAATAAATTTTGCGATGGCCGAGAACAAAAAATCTGCTTTATTTGTTTGCCTAGGTCATTATACTTGATATTTATTTATCATAAAAACCTGTTTAAATTGTTCTATCATAACTAAAATATGTATTATCTTTTTTTTTTATTTACTTCTTGCTATTAACAAAATTCATTAAATGCCAAATTTATTAATAAAAATATGGGACATTTTTGTTCAGTTCAATATGATTTATCATTATGAAATATGAAAACACATAGGTTTTTGTATAATTGAGTTAAAAACAATCTTTTTTTAAACAAATATTTCCAAAAATTATATAAAATCCAAAATATGTTTATTCTGTTGTCAGATCTTAATTATAAAAAATCTTAGTTTTAAAAAAATAATTTATTTAGAATTTTCTTTGTTTCTTAATTTAGCTGCAGTTATCTTGACTTATTTTTCTTTCGAAATGGCTAATGGATGTATTTGAATAAAAAGCTATACCAAATATAATGAATTTTAATTATTAATGAAAACAAATATGTTATAAATACAAATACTGAATTTAATAATTGATATTATCAATACTACTTGTTAGTTTTCTTTTTGTTTAGTAGAGTAAACTAAATATTTTGAAATTTAATATTTACTTTCTTTTTGATTATTTTTCTCTCTTTATTTTAGGAAATATTTGTCGTTCACCCATGGCAGAAGCTGTGTTTGCTCACCTTGTAAAAGAACGGAACTTACTTGATAAGGTGTACTTAGCTTATTTATTTTTATTTATTCATTTCTTACTTTACCTTATGCATTAGAGTAATTCCTCCCTCCTATCTGAAAACGTTTCTTCTAAACATATATATATATATATTATAGTGGTTAATTGATAGTGCTGCTACATCTGACTATCATACAGGGGAAAGTCCAGACTCGAGAGCACGGAGTGTTATGAAAAGCCATTCTATTGATATGAATCATAGAGCACGACCTCTCATTGCCAATGACTTTAGAAAGTTTGATTTTATTTTTGGTATGGACCAAAGCAATATACGGTAAAAAAACTATTATATTATTTTCTAAAATGTTAAAAGTAGAAATGATAGAATATTTTTTTACTCATTAAGAAACATTTAAATAAAACTTGAAATATAATCAAAAACCAATAATAAATTTATAATAATTTCATGAATAAATAATTTAAATTATATTTCCCTGAATGATTTAAAAAAAATTATGACTATTATTTTTTAAAATATATATATTACATAATATATATATAAATATAAAACACAAAATTAAAATCTTTAATTGATATTTTTTAAAAGCATTTTTAATTTAACATTTTTCATAAAATAGTTGTAGTTCGTGTAAAACTCAACTATTGTAAAAAGTAGTAAAAAAAAACAGAATTAGGGTTGCTAAAAGAACATTCCATTGGGTTGCCATATTGACAAGAAACTCAGGGGGCACATTGTGCTTCACTTATACCATGTTATTTATTATTTTTCAGAATTATATTTCCTAGGAACTTTGTATATATTTGCAATATTTAAGAACAATATGAAATAAAAATTATATATATATATAATATAAATAAGCCATTCTGAGATAGATTTTAGTTTAAAAAAAGTTTCCCTTTTACTCAATTAGTTAATATTTCTGGAATTTTTTAGAATCAAATTACTTCAAGCATACAATTTTAATCTAAAACTTACTTGGTAAAAGTGAAGTTTAGTGTGCCGCTAGATGCACTAAGGATGCTTAGTTGTGAATAAAAATGGCAGACAAAATGAACAAACACTGTGAAACAGTTATGCTTACCATTTTATGCATAAAAATTATGATTTTAATTGATAAGCATTGTAATTTTTATTTTACTCTGAGATTTGTTTCATCTGTATCAATATTTTAGTTTTTTTAAACCTTTTAAATCACTATCGTTGCTTATCTTAACAATTTCAAAGAAGTTTTTCAGAAGGCAACATTGTACAACATTCTTTAACTTAAAAACAAAAAGTATCCTATGGATTCGATAGCAGCGGGAGCAGGAACCTAGTAGCTTTGCTAGCACATTGAACATAAGAATTGTGTGGATAACAGGAACAGTACATACAAAAACACATTCTTTCCTAATTTTATCCATTCTTTATATAGTTATATATATATAGTGGCTTAAAAAATGGAGTGTACACCTTACTTTTACTTGATGAATGTAACTTCCAATATAAATAGCACATCACCAAGAAGTGCAGACTTGTTTTTATTTTTACACATTAAAAATGGTTTAGTTTAAAGTAAAAATAAAGTACAATCAACAAAAAACTTCTAAACTGAAAAAATTCAGAAGGATTTTAAATAAACTTACTCAGATTCTTGCCTCAAAGAATCGAGAGTACACCTATGAAATTTTCCCAATATCTCACATAAAAATAGTCATTGCTAAGTTGCATGCCTTTTGATTTTTATAAGGACCTCTAAATGTCTTTGTACCAATTTGACCAATTTTTGATGATATCTGAAGATATTTTACCCCATTTTTCTTGCAACACTTGTTTTAAATGGGTTTTATTTCTAATTTTGTGTTTTTGAACCACTTTAACGATTATGGCCTTCAATATATGGTAATATTCAATGACAATGATGTTGAGGTACTATGATTTTGTGTACAACTATGGTTTATAATGAAAAAGATACCATAATTTGACGTTATGTGCATTCTGTTTGGGTTCGTTCAACTGTTGAAAAATAGAATTTCCATCTAAAGCTAAATTTTTAACACTTTTCTTAGGATTGTTGCAACCATATAGTTAATCCAACTTACAGTAGAAATTTCTTAAATCATAGGCAAAAATGTAAGTGATGAAATCATGCAAAATCCCAGTATATAAATTGTATATAAAAGTTGCAGTACAAGTGAGGAGCCACTCATCAGCTTGCAAATTCATATAGGACAATTGAAGTTTGCAAAAAACTCATAATTGAAGGCCATTAATTTTTGAAAGAAAGTTATGTTTAGTAATGAAAGAAAACTCATTATTTTTGGCACTGGCAGCAATCGTACTGTAAGGAGAAAACCTAATACTGTTTTGAATCAAAATAATTTACGTCCTACTTGGTGGTGACTCCATCATGATTTGAAGTTGCATGGCTTCATACGGGGTAGAAATTTAATTCTTGTAGATATTATTATAAACCATATGGATTACTGGGATATACTTCACAGCAATCTAAAGGAAATTGTTAAAAATTTTGGTTTAGATGGAAATTCCATTTTTCAGCCGTACAATGAACCCAATCAGTGTGCACATGTCAAAATATGTTGTCTTTTTCATTAAAAACAGCAGTTACACATATCAACATAGCACATCGACATCATTGTCATCGAATATTAACCTATATTGTGGGCCATATTCAAAAAAATTGGTTCAAAAACACAAAATTAGAAAAAAAAAAAAACCCATTTAAAACAAGTGTTGCAAGAAAAATAACGGTAAAATATCTTCAGATACCATCAAAAATTGGTCAAATTGGTAGATGTAACTTCATATCCATGCTTTGGTAAAGATGTCAAACATTATAATTATGCTGATTTAATTGCCTTAGGAATATTTTGCTCATTAGGTATATGAAAATTTTTAATGTAGACTGGTTTCATGGTATCTCAGTGTTAGAAATGTCAGTCTACGATTAATCTACCTTTTAATTTTCATGGTATTGTAACTTCACTTTTTGTATTCATTTTGTAAGCTTTATAAATATTAAACTGAATTTTTCTTTTGGCTTCATTAATAAAAAAGACAGTTGTCCAATTAAATATTTGTAAATCAATGAAAATTTCAATGGGAAATTTGCTATCTTTTATCTTATTTTAACATTTTATATGTAATAATAAAAAAGTTGTGAGATAGAAATATTTTATATATGAAAGCTGTTTTCTCATATGGGAATATAGTATGAAATTCATAATTGTTTTGAATTTATTTCTTTTTTCTTTACTAATATTATTTCTTTTAGTCCCATACAAGATCCATTCATTGCCTTTACTAAGGTGTTGTGAAAAAAAAACACCACTTTTATAATAAAATTGGAGGGAAATTCTCTCTTAGCTCTTTAATGGGTGCAAGCGTTTTTTTTTACAAAATTAACATTTTGTACTATAATTAGAGAAAGGAAGCCCATTTATGACCAAAAAAAGTATTAAAACTTATTGTTGTTGTGGCTGTTGTTTATGACGTGAGTAGTAACCCAATACAAGCAATTATACTTTTCTGACTTATTCAATAGAAAAATTATGAAATTTAAATATTTTGCTGATATAATGTTTTCTAGATATTTTAAGGCAATGGCAGGATGCTTACCAATGCCTTATAAAGGGTTAATTGAAGCACATTATTATATTCTAATTTGCCAGTCCAGGCCTGACTTATGATGAAAGTTAGATCAATAAAGTCCTTTTAAATGGTCAAAACTATTATTGAAATTAAAGTGGATTTACTACACAGTTAAGAAAATTAATAGATGTATTGCATATGTATTAAAGGTGGTAACATGCTTTAACAACTTTGACAATTATGCAATTGTATCAATTACAAAATTTTATATTAATTGTTTTATATTTTTACAGGGATATAAAACGCCAAGCTCCAAAGAATTGTAAAGCAAAAATTCTATTATTAGGTGATTATGACCCTGAAGGTCCATGTATTATTGAAGATCCTTATTATGTAAGTAATTATTTAAAAACTTTAAAATTTGTTATAAAACTGGTAATTATTGTAAAATATATAATTTTTAAAAAGAATTTAATTTCATTTTTTTAATCTTGTATAATAATTTTTTTTCTAGAGACATATTGTTTATTGTAATAATGATATATATATTAAAACAGATTTTTTAATAAGATTTAAAATATATTAACTCTAATACATTATTCTTGCTGATTTACTTTTTAAAAATGTGTGGGTTAAACACTTATTATATTATATATAACACTTATTAGAATTCATTTTTCATATTACAATTATACATAAGTTTTTTCTTTCATTGCATGAAAATTATTTGTATGAAATGTGTACATTTTTTTAATTTAAGTTTTTTCAGACTATTTTATATCATGATTATTTTTCTATTCTTTTTATTTTTACATATGTAAATATATTCTCTCTAATCTTCCATGTTTACCACAATGAATTCAACATAACTTCAACAAATGTCCAAGATGTCTAGATATCACTGTAAAATTTCCTCTTCCTTTCATTTAAAAACCTATTTTGCATTCTTTATTTGTTA
>JAPMOQ010033339.1:1035993-1079883 GCA_026543055.1 Argiope trifasciata
ATATATATATATATATATATATATATATATATATATATATATATATAATGCTAGAACTTTTTGTTGTTGTTGTATGTCTCCATCATTATGAGAACTTTCAGTGATAAACAGCTATGAACATCTCATGAATGCAGATTGAATGTATCTTAACATCATTTGACCTGAAACTGAATATATGATATTTCTAATCTTCTTTTAAATTATCATATTATAATAAATATTTCAAAATTTATTACAAAATGAATTTGATTTTGAAATTTCTTGATTGATTTACTCTCACTCTGTATAATATTATATTTTGTGTTTCTTCTCTCTCTATATATATTTATTTTTATAGGGTGTTGGAGATGAAGGGTTTGAGAAAGTTTATGAGCAATGTATGCGCTGTTGCAAAGCGTTCCTTGATAAGGAATCCTGATTTTGTGGCTATGGTTTCAGTGTTAAAATAAATAAATAAGTTTTAATAATGCTCTGCATGCAAAAAACATTCCTTATTGTATGTTTTATAACTGCAGCTTTATTATTAAAATAAATAAACATATTTTGTTTCATTGTTATCATGTAGTTATAAAATTATTTTTGATATTAAATATGAGATTGAAAAGCAATTAATCATTCTTAATATTATCTTAGAATGTCATGCATTGAAGAAACTATTTGTTGTATCTTTTATAATGGCAGTTTTATTCTTAAAATAAATCAACATAGTATTTTATTTTATTATTGTCAAGTATTTATAAAATCATCTTTGAATTTAAATATGAGATTGAAAAGCAGTGAATTTTTCTTTTGTGATACATTATTATTTAAAATTTGTACATAGGAAATAATTGTAATTACATCATTTTATATGGAATTAAAATATATAACTTTGTCTAAGTTTCCAAAGAGGTGCTTATGGGGTCTTCTATATGTTATTTACATATTCATTTTAAATTATAAATGATAGTAAGTATTTCAAATATAATACATATTCATTTCAGATTATTCTAATTAATAATAGATATTAACAATATTATAAATTTAGTATTCAATTTATTTGTTAAGTCTCTGCTGGAATATGATTGATAATTTGACAACATTTGAATGCAGTAATTGCTCTGTTGTAAATTTAAAGATTTTTTAAGAAACTTTTGGAATGATGAAATATTAAATAAATTTTCAATATTGTTAATAAGTGGGTAATTATAGTCTGCATGCTGTCAATAATTTATTTGGTCAATGATGTCAATATGACGAAATGCAATTCGACTTAAGATATTGTCTTTTAGTTTTAGTTTGTATTATTTTTTCAAAGAACAGCCAGTGTGAGGGAAGGACCATCAAAAAATTTTGGAGAATGGGAACTTTCTCCAGATTTTTACAGAACCAGTTGGCTAGAGAATGCAGCTACTGCTCAACTAGGTATCGAAATGTTTTTTTGTGTTGAGAAGGTTGAAAAAGACAAGTTTCTGTCCCAAATTTTTAATTATATTTGTTTTAAAATGGGATGTATTCTAATTATTACACTAATATTTTTCTTGGCATTAAGCTAAGTCCTGCAATCGTTTACCATTCTACCAAACAAACAGTCTACATTTTTTTGCCACCCCCCCTGAAGTAGAAAGGTCTTGAAGTGTAAAGGTATCAAATGTTAAATAGCATTTCCAAGTTAGAATTTTCAGTTCACAAAATCTCATACTCACTTTGTCCGGGAGTTCGAGTCAGGAAAGTTAGTACAGTATTAAAGAGGGGGGGGGAGGCAAATAATATTAAAAATGCTTGCTGAAATTTTTTTTTTTAAACAGCTGAAAGACTTGAAGCATTAATGTCAGAGTTTTGTATATACTGATTTTGTGCAGTTATTTGTATCGTATATTTATTTGTAAGTTTTGAATAAGTCATATCTTTTTGATTATAAGCTTTTCAAGAGCATGAGTTAGCCTGAGAAGGCCGTTAAAAAACAAGCCCAATCCTGTTATTTCTAAATGAAAACTATTCTTTCTCTTATGAATGTAAGTGCTTACAAGAAAAAGAATATGATTTTGTTGTAAAGGAAATTAACAGATTTTTGAATGATATAGCTTACAGTTTAATAGCATTTAAAGAATTTTAAAAATCCCAAAAATTAATAAAATTTTATAAAATATTTAGATTAAGAGTCTTAACAAAATTTGTAAAAATATTTTGATAATCCCTTTTTATAGTCAAAAAAAGATTTTTCTATAAAAATGTTGTGGCTGAAATTTTTTTTGAAAAATTAACATGTATGCTACAAATCTTTGTTTTAAATTAAGACCATATGCAAAAAAAGGAAGAAAGAAAGGAAAAAAAAAAAAAAGCTTTTTCTAACTAGTTTGAAAAATTGAATGAGTGAAGATTGCAATCAGAATATGATGGATATAAAAAAAGAACTAATTACAAACAAACTTAATTATTTAAAATTAAAAATGGTGAAAATTAGTTCTACACTGCAGTGAATAAATAAACCAGTCGGAAAAAAAGAAGGCAAGACTCATAGACAAATAGAATTCTTCTTCTCTGTGTCAAGAATAAGATATTCAGTGCAAATCAGAATTAAATCCTCGCAAGTCAAGAGCTAACAATTTAATACCGCAATTTATAAGTTTAAAATATTTTTATTGCCTACTCCTTACAATTCTTCCGTTTAATGCAAATAATATATGTTACTTTATGCTTAACTCTTATATGTTCCACATTATTCTGCCTAGCATTATTTGTCTTGGTTGGAATTTTGAGTATAATACTTTATTTACTTATTTATTTCCGTCGACTTTGGCTAGGGTAGTGCGTCTTCTCCTTGATCTGGGTGTCGCCGGTCCGAATCTTAATTCGGGCATGGTTGTTCTCAATACTGTGTGATGTGTGTGAATGAGCCCCCATATAAAAAGTGGTGCAAGCGAATGCATGTGTCATCTTCGTATGAGGTAGAAGTCGGACTTCTGCCCTCGGATACTCAGGGGCATTGACCTTCAGAAGCTACGGCACACTCGGCTTAAAACGTTGGTAGTCTGTTAACCTGCTTGTAAAGTGCCATAAGTAACAATAAGAACTTATTTATTAGTAAATTTTATTGTTTTAAATCTGCACTCTATTTAATTCTTTAATATAAATTAATTCTTTGTCTGTCTAACCATTTTACATGCAAACGTATTATGTATTTTTCCGTAACTTCTAACTTAACATTTTTCCGAATTTAACAAGCTTCTGCCTTTTCTCTCCTTTTATGCTTAAAATTTTCGCGTATCGCGTTAAAATCCCACGACCAAAAAAAAAAAAAAAAAAATGTTGGGCATGACAAAAAAAATATTTTTTGGGTTAAAACATCGTTTTTTTTGTAAATGAAAATTTTATGCAAATGTTTTAGGTATTTAACTATTTTATGCTTATATAATATCCTTCAAACGTTTCAAAACGTTTTCAACCGTCCAATGATGTCATTCATCAGGAATAAATATTTTAAATCTGCACTTTTTATAATATCCGTGTCGTATGACAAATGACATAATATATATCGTTGTTAACAATAGAGCATATTTGAAAAAAAAATGGGGAAATGAGCGATCTAAGAATTGACTTCAGATTGAATAAAGAAGTTTGATATAATGAAGATATCAATATACCATAGTTTTCATAATAAACATAGTTTTCTTTTCGATTTTTAAAATTATTATTATCAATTGAATTTTTCTTGGAAGTTTTCTCTGGGGGAATCAACAGAATTTTCTTTTTCTCAGAATAATTTTGCGCTTGTGATTTCATATTTTTAAAATTAGCCACTGTCTCTCGAAAGAATGAACATTTTTTTCCTTTTCGTGCCTTAACGGAAGAATGTAAATTTCATAATGAAACGATGAAAATAATTCTTTGTTTGGCATTTCAAAATCCGAGAAACATGCGAATGTATGAATAGAGATATTTTTTTTCTAACGCCTGTGGTTGCTCAACATTACCTAGGAATTTAAGGAATCGTAAAGATAGAATGAGGTTAATCTCTCCCGCGTTGTAGAGATGCACAGCAAGCATCCGTTTAGAAATCGTTTGGTGGTTGTTGCCACATTTTGAAAATTATGACACGGGAAGAATTGTTCTGCTAATCGAATCTTTTGAAGGGATTCTTTGTATTTAGTTGTGCGTTAGTCTGAATTGCATTATTTTCTTCTCTTTTTAGATATATATAAAAAAAACCCATATATATTAATCCAATGAAATATTTTATCCTGCATATTGATTATATTTAGAGAAATGTGTTAAAAATGTTAATAAAAACTGATATGAAAAGTCATTTATCAATTGATATTTTTTACGAACTTATTTCATTAAAATCTTGGTAAAACATTGCTTTTATCGAAACACACACATATTTTTTTTTAACTAAAATAGTTTTAAAACTATTTTTGCAGCTTGTCAAAATTATCAATTTCCATTTTTCTGAATATAATATGAATATTCGTCAAAATTGGTTTCTTACTCTCAAAGAGAAAAACTAGTACAATTATTTTGAATTTCTGTTAACTGATTATATGAAGTTCTAACTCTTTGAAAATGAATCAAAATATAGTGTTATTAATCGGTAAACGGTATTATTCTAACAGTGCCACAGTTATATTGTAGCAAGTCTGATATATTTTCAAAATTTCCGACCTTCCATTTCCCATTGACAGTTAAAAGGAGTTAAAATTAAAGTATTTATGAAATAAATGTGGTGCCGAGTTGCAAAAATTAAATTGAAATTATAAAGAAGCTGTGCCCAATAAAAATATAAATTTAGTAAATTAAGCTCAGATACTGGCATGGGCCAGATAAATATGGTTCAAGTTCTAGTGTATTGTAAGGGGGGAGAAATAGGAGAAAAAAGGGAATGTAGGATTATTTCAAAAATACAAAGGGGAAAAGAGCGAAAGGGACTGCAATGTCAGTGTTTTCTTCTTGGCATTTGGTATCTATTTTATTCACATCAACGGAATTTTTTTTTTATCAATAGTGACTGTTTTCAACTGATCCGGGGTGAACGTCAGTAATTCCGAATCAGGTTGGAGATTTGTTTCCTTTCATAGTGGAGAAAAATTACTTACACCATTAAATTGCTTCTAAATTTGGAAATAATTTCATAAGTCATTTTTAAATAATTATTAATTATACATATAGTAATTTATGATTAATCTATGTTTAAAAAATATTTTCTTAATCACTTGAACTTCGACTTCACTGTAAGTTTAACTTCTAACTGCGCTTGCTATTATTTAACTCTCGAAATTAATTTTACATGGCAAATTCTTTTCTAAAACTATACAAGTTCCAAATACGTTTTTTTTTTCTTTCATGTATCTGCCTTCATTTTATGTTCATTACATTGTATTTAACGTGGTTTGCTTCGACAAAGAAATATTGACAAAACCTGAAAATGAGAATAAATTTTTATTCTTCATAATAATAGTGACGCATAAAAATCGTTAAAGGATTTTATGCTTGCTTCTTCAAAGCATGCTTTATGCGTTTATTATGGAATTTTAAAAATTAAGCTGCAAAATTTTTATTAAAATTTAACTGTTGTGTGACATACTGTTGTGTTTGTTGAGTTGCCTAGATGTTTGCTGTGGATAGTATAAGCCCCCAGCTTTTAATGTTAATATTGTTATGAAAATCAACTAATGGGTTCACGTGTAACAAGTCAATAAGCTGGGCATTGGAAAGGACGCTTTATTCTACTAATATTCCAGTAAAAAAAGTGGTAATCACAAGAACTAAGCAAAATTGTATATAAAGGGGTAGCATTTTTAGACACAACATAATAAAACGGAAAGACGTAAATTAAATAATAAAATGGAACTCAATGATTTTATATTTTATCTTCCGGTTCAACTCCAAAGAGATTCCTCGTATGAGCGTCTCGGTTTACATAGACTCTCAAGAGGGCATGGCATCACATGGAATTCTCCAGGCGAATCTTTGCATTTCAGTTGAGGCATGACTATAATTTTTGTATTTTTCCCTTGTTCCCCTTTATGTCACCGAATCGGTCACCAAATGGATGTGAAGTTTATTATCAAGGTCGTGAATCATTCATTCAAAATCGTTCAAAATCTCTTTTCTGAAAATTAGATTAAAAAAGCAAAGAAACCGCTTTAAAGATTTGTAACATTTAACTTGTAAAAATATTGGATATTTCTTTGCTGTTTCTAAACCATACGATCCTTTATAATCAAATATTAAAGAAAATGATTAAGAAAACAAAGTGAAAAAATACTTTTAAGTTTCGTGACAGAGATAATTTTTTATTCTTAAAATTCCCGACTGAAACAGTTCTCATTACTGTCTAACAAACAAAATCTTAACTTAATCTGTTTTTGTCATTTTCTTATATCAAAGATATGATAAATGCTGCAAGGACAGTGAAATCTATATTTCACTGGTCTTGGACAATAATAATCCTGGAAATATCAGTACTAATGGTAAAAACAACATATTTTTTAATATATTGATCTGTTGGATAATAACAGACAGTGTGTAGTGAATTAAATTTCATGAAACCAACAGAAATCCATGGTCATTAAAAAAGATAAATAAGTATTTTTCTGTTTGAAATATAACATGTAACGAATAAAAAAATATATTTTTGAAGAAATTGGAAACATTCCACAAAAGGAAGAATTTCATTTTTTAGATTCATGAAATATTCACAACTGCAATAAAAATATCCATTAATGCAGATGAGATAGCAACTTGTAGAATACTTTCTCTTTAACGTGATTTATGTTAAAAGTCATCAATGTTTTAAGTCAATATTTTTATTTCCAATATCATCAATATTTTTAGAAATTTCATTTACATATAAAACAAAAGGCCACCATTAAAAAAAATTCCTTGTTGTTGATAAAAAAAGAAAAAGAATTAATTGTTCGAATTTTAACTATCTAAATTTATAAGCAAAACATTGGCATTAAAAAAATCAACAAGACTTATTTTTGTACCGGATTTACTCTCGACCAGTTATAAGACGGCAAGTAGACAGCGCATGCCCAGAAAGGGACTGATTTGTGTTTGCCCAAATTTCATAACATTTAAAATTAAGCATGCCATGCTTGGTTATAAATTGTCATTTTGGCTTCCCTGAATTTTTCTTTTCCACTGAGTATCATATTAAATTAATGGATAACACAAAGAAACATGGCAAATTAAAAAAAAAAAATGCAACCTACCTAAATGTGAAAAATTTTAGAAAAAAAGGGCAACTAAGTAAAACAATAGCAATCTCGAATTAGAGAGAGCGAAAAATATCGGAATTACTTTACTATAAGTAATCAATTTTTTCACGCCAAAACCGCCAAATTCTACGAAACAATGCGCAATAAGAAAAAATACAATACAGTGGCTTATAGTTGTCACATCGGGACACTTACTTGTTACCGACTGAACAGCCTTTTTCTGCTTTTCTATTCATGCGCTGCCTACTTGCAGTCTTATAAATGGCCGACTGTAAACCAGGTATTAAACTCTAATTTAACAAGAGAAAGTAAATAAATTCATCCTCTTCTCTGAATATATATATAAATATGTATATATATATAGTATATATCCGGTGATTATTTAGTTTAGTGGTGATTATGTATCATATCTCCGGGTTAATCACATTCACTTAACATACATAAAAGGTGATTGGTGAAGTTGTTTCAAGAACGTTAAATTCAAAACGAAATCTTTTTAGCCAGAGAAGTAATGGCTATAACAAAATGACTATGTTGAATATATTGAGACAGATTATAGATTCAAAAAGTGGGATATATTGTTCAAAAATATAACTAAAAAAAATCTTCCAAAATATCTAACTTTTTCTTGAGTTTTTATTTTGTATAACACACAATTTTTTAATTGGACTTTTTGTTCAATTTTTTTGATTATTTTTTGTGGTGGGTGGATGAGTGGGTCTAATGCCACTTGGTAAATCTGTTTTGAAAGGAAAACTGTCTGCTTATCCATCTGTGTAACACCCGGGGGGCACTTCGTAATTGAGGATGAGATGCTTCCGGCATGGTGGTTAGTTCTCGCCAACCCGGTGGGTACAATAAAGGTGGGGGATCTGGCTCTTCCCATTGATGACGGGACGTATTTCAATACACATCTACAGTTCTGGTGATAAATCTGTAAACCATGGATTATCCTTATAGCCCAATGGGTTTTTGAGTTGCCGCTGTAACATTAATATGGATAGACAAATTCATTTTCTATGGATTTTAATAGAAATTTATAATTATTTATAAAATATTTATAAATATTGTGGTTTTTATCGTTACAACTTGCCTCAGGAGAGAGACAAGTTATAATAGCTGCCTTGTGTTACAAAATATTCATTATGCTAAATTCCTTAAATCTGTCAAGGTTTTTTTTGTGTATTTGATGAATGAATAATGCAATGAAAAGCTGATAAATGAGAGATCTTCGATATTTTTGAAAATATAAACATTTTTCCAAATTTTATTACATTAATTTTTTTCAGCTCATCTACTGCTTGTGTCTTAATCGATGGGTCGTCACTGCTAGCAAGTAAATAGTTTATATTGAAATAATCATCAACATGTGATCATTAATAAATTAATATCAAAAGTTTTCTTTTCTTTTTTTTTCTAAATCCCCAATTTTTATTTTATGCAAGTTTACAACGCAAAATTGAATCAACTTGAATCCATTGCTCAACAAATTTTTCATATTTCATTTGTAAGGAATTGCAGCATCATAATTTGCCTCTTTTTTTGTCTCGCTGCAAAACTTCAATTTATTATACTTGATTTATAAAGGAAAACTTTATTTTTGAAGTTTTATGAGCAGAAAGAAAAAAAAAAACTCACTTGAAATAAAATAAAAGTCATATTTCTTGTTACAATAGAAAATATGTTATGATTTCTTTACTGTCTGCAACACACATTAAAAAATAAGATTAAATTGAAGCAACATTTTACATGATACATTCCTTTTTTGATGAACAGATGACTCGCATATGACAAAGGGTTACCGGTCTTGAGTTACTAGATGACTTATTTCCTCTTCTTGCTTCTCTAATGACTAAGCAAAGTTGTTCTTTTAAAATTATTCCTGTACAGCAAACGCTGTTAGGTTGTTAAAATTGATTTCTTAAATGATTTCTATCAAAACTTTGCGCTTTCTATTGAAGTATATAAATTATTCATGAAAAGCGAATTAAACGTAGCTCATTAAACCACCGAAAGGGAAACGACCGCATAAGATTTACAAATAAACAACATGTTCTGGAAGTAAAGAAGTATCTAGAATATAAATGGGGTAAGAATAAAAAAAAAAATGGGAGTTTAACATATAAAGTGAAGTCCAAAAATCCACAATGAATATTGTAGTGGCTAATGAAGGCGTTTGAAGTCATGCTTGGTAAATAAGAAAATCATGCCTTCGTTCTTGTAGAAGCTGCATAATCTTCCTCATTCGTGCCATGAATCTGTTCTTTTGAGCAAGAGTTAATTCAAAATGCAGCTTATATTACATTGTTTAATTCCCAGTCTTTTAAACATTTAGAAATATTCAATAATACAAGTTTAATGATAATAATATGATATTGCTATGAAAAATCCGAAATATCTTCTTTAAGTTGAACAGCGGACAGTCCAACAAGGCCAATAATAAATAACCGTGCTTTATTTTAAGCAAGAACAGATAATGCGCGTACAAAATTTCAAAAAACAACTAATTATAGTAAACTACAGTCCAACTACTTACAGCAATTTACAGTAAACAACTAATTTCTCACACTAGCACAAATCTCTCAGAGAAATTGCTGGACATCAACATTGCGACGAGATAATTAGCTTGATAATTTGTTAGAACTCAACTCAACTGACTTTACGTTATAGTTTCTTATATTTTGCCTTATAGTTTCTAAGTCAGAGCAAAGAAACTTCTAGAAGCATGTTGTAATTTTGTTCCTAATTGAATCATCACCAAAACTAGCTGATTTTGTCCCCAACAACGCCGGGGAAGGTCATAAGCCCGGATGCCATTCAGCATTTGCTAAAGCATTCTGTAAAACTTTCTTCATTTTCTTAAACTTAAATGGGTAGAAAAGCACTATTATAAATTCGTAACAATATGAAAGGATTTCTTTAAAAAATTTTAAATTAGAAGGAATTATTACAAGAAAAAAAGTAATTTCAATTTAGAACTTTTCCGAATAACTTTTCGAATGTTTTATTGTCTCCATACAAAGATGCAACGAAAATGTTTTTAAATTCATCAAAATTTGGCGAATCTGTGTTAAATTGTGTGCAACCTTTTTACTTTATTTAATGAATGATTGAAATGAATTTCGGTCATACTATCTTATTTTTTGCAACTTGTTGAGTACTGAAGCGACCTGAGGATCTGTGGCTTGAAACCTTGTTTCACTGCCTGGTGCTCATCATATCTGCCATCAAGTTTAGTGAATTTCCACACTGGAGTGGCATGGATGCTTGGAGTGTGTACTGTAGGTTCAGGTTCCGTTCTCGTAGTTTGAATATTCTTCAAATTTATGAAGTTCTATAAAATTAGCCGTCAAATAAACAAATGGAAATTGAATACATATTTTTGGACTCATTTTCAACGATAAATTATGGTAATGCAAAGTTGATGCAATAAATAATATTAATAATTAAAATTATTGAAAGTTTACTATTTTAAAGGAGGAATTTTAATATTATTTTACTGTTTCAGCATTTTATTATTACTTAATTTTATTCCATTTTGGATTTTAAAAAGTTTTCAACAAACGGTTTTTTTTAACAAACATTTCTTATTGCAGTTTTGATGTTTACAATTTAGTTTAAGTTTTAATGTTGACAAAAGTTATCGAACAGATTAGGAAATTAGTAAAGATTGCCACAAAATAAGTGAAACAAAATGCTTACATGACTTCCCATCAAAGCCTTCTGGAGGATAGTCCAATTTTTGAGTCTTTGACTGAAATTGTCGCTTTCGTTACAAATCTGTTATCAGTACATAATGTATTTTTAATAATAAATAAATAGTTAAATGCTGTTAAAACATACTTATTTATTTTAATTGTTTTTAAATCAAACAAAAAAAATTGATGCAAGGGCCACAATGGCGTAGGTTTAGAGCAGGACAATTCCAAATTTGTTACCCGATGGCGCCAATGAACTATTAGTGTGCATTAAAATCATAGCGGGCTATGTCATCCTAGTTCAGTTGCACAGAAGTGGAAAGAGCTACTGTTGACTCAGATGTGTTCTTGTCTTCTGATCTGCCCAATATCACGATTTCGGTCACAAAATAACACATGTCGTTTTAAAACAGCAAGCAAATATAATTAAATTAAATTAAGAATTCTTCATTACAATACCCCTAGCAATTCGAATTTGGGCCACTCAAATTTTTTCTGCTCTAAGAAACTATAGTTCAGTTTATCTCTAATGTTCATTACTTTCTGTATTCTGGATAAAAAATAATTATATCAATATTCACTTACTATGGCTATGAACGTTGTTATAAAAATAAAAATAATTAATCAGCTCTTAGTTGATTTCTTATTAACGAAATAAAAAAGAAAATGTATCACAACTGTTCAAAAAATTTTTCTGTATAAATAGTGAACTTATCAATCTGTCGATTTGTATGTATGCAAGACAGTGGAAACGCAACAATCTAAATGTATGAAACTTAGTATGTGATTTGTATTTCAACAGATTTGTAAACAATTCAACGAAACAATTCTAGATTGAATTTGTGAATATATATACTTTTAGTTTGTAGGTATGCTTCTGAGCACGCCAGTTCATCTGAGCAAAAAACTAGTTGAATAAGTTTGGTATCTTGTATAACATATTGGAGATTTTAATGTTTAAATCCATCCCAGTAAAAACGGGATTTATATGCATCTTCGTTTATTTACATTCTTTCCCTTCGGGGCCATCTCGAAATCAGAATAAGATACTTTCAGCATGGTGGTTGGATCATCATGCCAGGTTGCCACCATAGAGGGTGCATAAAAAGGTGGGAGCCTGTTTCCTCCCATCGACGAAGGACGTACTTTCTTAGGAGAGAGTGATACCGTCACCGGTGATGGTCCTTAGGACTTAACCACAATTACTGCCTGTGTTGCTGTTGCTATTGCGGTGGTCCTGTCATTCAGTATTTACAATTCGTATACCTTTGGACAGGTCGGAGAGTCCGTGGTGTGACTTTATTTACATTCTTTTGATTAAAATAACAATTTCTACGGTTAATACAAAATCGACTTTTTGAAAAAACGGTTTTTGAATTCTATATTTCTAAAACACGGTTTTCGAATTCCATATTTTTAGAAAACGGTTTTCGAATTTTCGTCAAAAAATATAAAAAGAAGAAATATTTTCTCTAAGTTATATAAAATAACAAAAAACGAAATCAATATCAACGTACACACAAGTTAAGAATTATATATACACATTACTTACACAAAATAAAGAAAACTGAAACAAAAATTTAAAATAATATTTATAATGTTTCAACTATTTTTAATTTCTCCTAAGAAAATAGGATTTAAAAAACATAATATATCGACTGAACAGTGGCTACTTTTTGGTCTTAATTTAGACATAATATTGTCTGAAATTGAAAATACTCTTTCACTGAGCTTAGTTTTATAGTTTTCATGGCATCAAATAATAAATCTGTTTTTTTAAAATTTAAAGTAATGAAAAATGCCTCAAATAAGGAAAACTCGGGTTTCAGTGTTCTTAAGTTTTTCTTTAGGGTCTTCATGAAACTTATAAATTGATTTTTGCATAACTTTTTTTTTAAAAAAATGCATTACGCCACTGAGTAGTTTCTTCGATTTGATTTTCATCATAATCAATTTCCACATAAGAATTTGGAAGTATTCTGTACAATATCTTTTAATATAACTTGAAAATTTCGATTTCTGAAGCTAAAGGAAGTGCACTAGATTTCTTCACTGAACTAGAACTGTTTTGTGGATTTTGCAAATACAGAAAATGAGTTGCTAATTCTGTTTGTTTCTTTTTTGAATTTATTTTTCTAAAGCATATAATAATTTCAAACTTATCTCAGTATTCAAACTTTTTAGTTCATTTAACAGGAATTCAAATTTACCTTCTAATAATAAATTCTCATCTCGTCACCTTAAGCCCTCAGCTGCTAAAAAAAACGGTCTCAACAGATAAAATTCATTTTTTTTTTGTGGAATTGGAGTATCTAGGCGTTTCGGAAAATCGGTTACCTTATTTTAAAATGTAAAAAATTTACTTTAAAAAGCATTTTTTTTAAACTGGGTTCGAAAAACTGTCAAACCCTAATATTTTCTATGTATAAGTTATATATCTGAAAGAAATTGAAGACTAGCTATCATTTCAGTTATAAACATCCTTCTTTGTTGTCGGTATCCGGGATCTGCTATCGTCCTTTATCGCGTCTCCTTACATCAATTAATTACGTCACTCTTTCCTCTTGTCGTTTACTAAAAGTTTTGCATTAGGAACAAGAGAAAGTTGATCTGACAGAGATACAGTGATTATTAGTCCTAAAGTATATAGATGTAACGAAATATGGTTTAAATCATTTTTTCCAGGTCTTTTTTAGAAAGCAATTTGATTCTCTACATTATAGCACGAAGCTAACCATAAAACATGTTACACTAATGACGGATATAAAAGAAAGTGAGATTCCATGTTTATTAAATTATAATCTATGTACAGAAATATCAATAGAATTAATACTGTCGACCTTAATTATCTGAATTCTTATCTAATCTTAATTCAATTTAGTTTAATATCTATAAACCCAAGTGTCTTTTACAATATGATCGTGCATAAATATCGATGCTATGTAATCATGAATTATTGCAAATAAAATCTGGGGACGTGATCTCAAACTTACAGTCATATTCTCTCATTAAGTAGTCATGTCAGGGAGCGCCTTACACAATAGTGGATTGTAATATTAACGAAATATAATAATTTGACATTTATACTTAATTTCCAAGTATAATATGATAATATTAAACTTGGTGATTAATTTCTGGAATACGTTAATGGTATTCAAAAACTGAATATGAGTTTCAGACACGTTTTTTTAACTGACTGAAACAAAACCAAAAAAATGGATATGAAATTGCCCTTGTAGTCAAGAATCCTATGCCAAATTTGATATACTTAAGCCATATTGTTTTTCAATTATTGCATTTACATGTTTCTGATCGTAC
This sequence comes from Argiope trifasciata, assembly GCA_026543055.1. Taxonomy (NCBI): domain Eukaryota; kingdom Metazoa; phylum Arthropoda; class Arachnida; order Araneae; family Araneidae; genus Argiope; species Argiope trifasciata. Next base: position 1,050,215 of record JAPMOQ010033339.1, read on the forward strand.
AGACCGAAAGACAGTCAATATAATTGGATCTGGCTCACATTTTGATAGATGTCTACAATATAGATAAATACGTGTACTGAATTTTTTTCATCTATCTATCTTCATTTTGTAGTTATAACGTTAAATTATATTCAAGCTGTCGGATTGACGGATTTCCTCTGATTTTAACCGTATAGTTCAAAGCGTTTTTTTTTAGTTATATTTGTTTCAGACAGATGGGAATTTTCGTAAAAATACGTTTATCGAACTCAGTCTAAAACGTAAGGATTAGTGAAAATATCGAGTTCAAATTTTTGGACAATTACTATACTTTCTCTATCCTACGTATTTGAGAAAGTAAAAATAAATAAATAAAAATATTAATATTTTCCCAAAATTCCTAAAATTGAAAAAAAAAAACACCTTTATATGTTGATTAAATAGTGTTAAAATGTAGAATTAAATTGATTTTTTATTAAAAGAAACACCCCATAATACATATTGCAAAGGCTTACAAAATATCTAAGTCAATCATTACCTTTGGATTAATCTGGATAATTCTACATTTTTAACTTGGATTTAATATTTGAAAAACAAACAAACATTGTTAGTAAATCCATGTTCACTTATAATGAAAGAGCTCAGTTTAAAAGAATTAAAAGGAAGAATGTCTAAACTAAAAAAAAAAATAATAATAATAATAAATTGTTGAAATCAGTTCTGTTAATAATTCTTTTCTCTGATTATATGAATATGTTAAAAAGTGAAATTAAATTACTACCTTATTGAAAAAGAGGCCTATTCTCTGCCTAAAATGTTTGAATACTTCATTGCTCTTGGATGAGTTAAGATATATTTAGGTATATTTTAAGATATATTCATATATTTATATACTGCATATATCAAGACATATTTTAACATTCAATCTGTATTTTGTGTAAATTATATCCCGAGCTGTCCAAGCCTTTATTTATTAGTAAAAAGTAATGCTGCAAGAATTTTTAAAAAGTATGCCTAGATTAAAAAAAATGAACTTTCGATTATTCGAAGCTGTTTCTTTTCATTTTTTGTCTCTATTATATGCCATATTTAGGCATATTTTAAGATACATTTATACATTTACATATTGCATGCATCAAGACATATTTTAACATTTAATCTATATTTTGACTAAAATATCCCATGTTGTCCAAGCTTTTATTCATAAATAAATAATAATGCTGAAAGAACTAAAAAGAAGTATGCTTAGACATATAAAAAAATAAACTTTCAATTATTCGAAGCAGCTTTTTTTTCTTTCTTTTTCATTCTTTGTCCCTATTAGATCTACCTCCCCCCTCCCCCCTGAGCCTACAGCATCTCCGATTGATGTTTCGAAAAATGTAATTACTTTATTTTACACCCACGAAAAGAAAGGACGATTTCTGCACGAAAACCTGCCTTTAATAGACTCAAATCCTCCCACAAGAGTCTGCTGCTCGAGAAGAAAGATATTGACCCATTTTTTTCTTTTTCATCCCTTTAATAAAAACGGAAGCGGTTCGCTTTTCTTACAAAAATTTCACGGCAAAATCGTGACCAATCCGACAGAAGTCAGAAATCGCCGACTTTCGTTATGTAAGCGCTCATTCATTGCAACAAGTTCCTATTTGTGCTCGACGTGTTTCCCAAACAATGGAACGCACGTGGATACGTGATTCGACTCGGAATTTGTTTACTTCTTGTTTGCAGACCGGTATGCCTACGTCATGCGGTAGAAGGACTTCTGATTGGGCGATCTCAGGTGTATGCGGTGCATAAAACTCGCGGCGCGCGGCTAAATCGAAAAACAAGATGTTGGGACGCGTGTTGCTGTGTGTACTTGTTAGTGTGGTGTGGGTTAATGGTCAACATGCGGGTTTTCTACAACCCCCTCGAAGTGGTCCCAAGAGAGCCACTTGTACAATAAATAATGGGGAGGTCCAAGGTGTTATCCAATTGTATCAAGATGTGAGTATTCATGTACATGTTTTTTTCTTATGAAATTAATTTCAACTTTTCATTCTCTAGTTAATATTTTAATTTATATTGTTAAAGAAGTCACATGTGAAGAATCTTGATTATAATTCTGATAAAATTTCACTTCTATAAATGTAATAATTTTTATGATAATAAATTGCGTCTCTTTTTTATACATACTTACTAAGGCAAACAGATATTTATTAGTAGACCAAGACCATCAAAGTGTATCAGAGAGTTTATTTATTATTTAATAACTGATAATAAAAATGGTTGAATAAAATTAACTTTTTAATTTTTAGATTTAAAATTGACTAAATTATTTATTTATTCAATACACTTAAAATTATCAGACGTCTTAAAATGTCAAATTAAAATTAAAAATCTCATTTTGGTTCATTTTACTAACGAATAAATAATTTATATTATAAATACAAAAGCTAAATTTAATTTTAAGATTGTTGAGAAAAAGTTATCCTTACCAATTCTTTGTATTTGTAGAATATGAACACTTTAATATAAAGAAAACTAATGAAAAATATATTAAAAACAATAAGAAAATATGTTAGTATGCTTCTCTATCTCTTTTAACTTATATAAATTCTAATTAACATTTTCGTTGTTCCTGAAGCTTATTTAATTAATTTATTTATAAATTTTTAAAATTCTTTATGGCATTTCCTACACCTAATTTTTGCTAACCACCAAATTGTAATAAAAATGTATAATAATTCAGTAATATTAATTGGTTGGAGCTTAAATACTGACTTTTCCATAATCGTAATATAAATGAATATTTGCTTAACATAAATATTTGACGGAGTTCAGTCATTTTAGTGTTCCAGTCTTAGAATACTTTAATATGGCATGCAGTTTTATATGTATGCCACATTTTTTTGAATGAATTCGTAAGAATTTTAATCACGGGATAAATGTGCGAAACGTGATTTAATAAATTTCTATTGTCTTTTTTAATTTAATTTATGTGATCATATATACCTCAGTTGTACCGTTCAAGTTTTGCATATAAATATATTAGTAACAGAACAAAACTATATAAGATACGGAAAGAAAAAAAATATTACAAATTTAGAGGTAATATACAGACAATACATTAATTATAAATACTAATTCTTATGGTAAATGCATCTTTTATATTAAAATGAGATATATATCTCATTTTGATATTCATCGTATCTCTGTTACGAGAAATAAACTTAATTTTATCAATTTAAATTCTGCACCAATATTAAAACTTTTCTGATAAAAAATTATAAAAAAAAATTGTCGAAAAGTTATAAAAAGTTTTTTGTTTGATTTTTCCATTAATTATTTTTTGGAATTTAATATAAATGGTTTAAATTGAAATACTTTAAAGGGATTCAGCGCATTAAAACCTTTTATATTTCGAAAACGGTAGTAATTTGAAAATGAAACATTTTCACATAAAGCTGTAAATTTCAAAACAACTTACCAGATTATTAATTATTCTACCCCTTTCTTTCTTGATTAGTCCATATCACATCTTAGCTGGCGTTTTTATCACTTTTAACTTTAGACAAGAATATGCTTGGGTTGATTCAGCTGATAAGCGGCCTTATTTTGCCGTTATTGGAGATAACCTTTGACAGAGCTTTGTTTATATTATTGATGTCTGAAAGATTTGTTAACGTGTTTTCAAAAATGTTGTAACTGTTATCTGATAGAAATTTCTACATAATTTATTTTCAGCCAATGTTTTTCAATTTTTTTTGTGAGAGCTTACTTTTTGCTACATGAATTGTACAAAGAAAACTATTGGAATAGTCAAATAATTATACTTTGAAATTTTGATGTATCTACTCTTTTTAAACTTCTACATAGTAAAAGAAAAAGTGTAATGTTTTGTCTGTATTTGCAAACGGTATGACAGAAAAAAAAATCCACGATAGTCTAGTCTAATGAAATTTGTTACGTTGTCTTTGCTTTGTAACTTAGTAGTAAATGAAGTCCTATATACGAAATTTCGAATATGGCCTTATTAGTATAGTTTTTTTTTTTTTCATTTTAGAAAAAAAAACCCTTTAATATAATAACAGAATATCGATTAGTCGTAGATTTAGATATTTACTGTTCTAGATAATGATATTAAGAAACCTTTCTTTTAATAAAGTGGCGATTAAAGTTGATTTCATATTTCAATAAATATTTCAGAATTTTCACTGCTAGTGAAATTTGTTAAAATTTAATTTTACCTCAGCTTTTTTTGGGAGATACCTCGTAAATAGCAGTGAATGGATTAATGATTTATTTTAAGTTAATCTTTTTTTATTTTATTAACTCTGTGAAAGTGAATTAGATTTTAGTTATCCATTACGTTTCAAATCTGTCTGGCAAATTTTATTTTATAAAATGTTGTTGTAGCTGAAGCTTTTTATTCATAAATACTCTAATGACTAAGAATGTAATGAAATATACCGGAATTTGACCAATTATTCTATCCTAAATTATTATTCTAACATTTTATAATTCGTAGAATGAGTATTTTTTCATTAGTTATTTATTTAGGAGCCATGAAAATAAACATCTTTAAATGGACCTAATCGCCACCCCTCTCACCTAGAGGCTCTAGGCAGCTGCATAGCCTGCCTAATCAGAAGTTCGCCATTGCCATTATTAAACCAGAAAACAGACTTTAATGCATGATCTTATTGCCAAAGTTACTTGTGTGTGTTATTGTTGACAAAATTTACATATTGGTTGACAATTTATTTTCTTATTGTATGAAAAAAATAAGACAGTAAAAATAAGATAAATAAAATTTGGAGAGTTTTTCTTTAGCCAAAATTGTATATCAAATTTTGGACTAAATCCACAAGATGAGAAAAACTTCAGAATTCTCTTATCTTTCCTCATATGAAATTAAATATTAAAAAGTATTTTATTTTGTGAATAAGCGAGAATGTCTAGAGGAGAATATCGGAGTGTTTTCCTCTTAGATTTTAATACCTTGCAGAAAATGAATATATACATGAATATTTAAAATATTCTGAGTTGTTTGGATGAGCTGGCCAATGTGGGTTTAAAAAATGAAAACGAATTAATGTACCTTTGCAACAGTAAAAATAATGAATACGTTTGAATTAATTAAATTTATTTTTTTTAAACAATCGCTGTGATAAAAACAAGAAATAATGATCGAAAGTGGAACTAAAATTTAATTGCTTACAAAGTTAATAAAATATGTTAATTTTTGTCTTTTCAAATTAATTAGTTGGTTACTTTTCGAAATTATTTGTTTACCACACATTTTATTTTTCTGAAAATATTAAGGTTTGAAAGTTTCTACATCTCTGCTTTTTATCCTAATTTATTTTGACTTATATTCGCACCCTTATTCAAGATTCACTCATAACGAAGCCATATTCAATTACAACCTAAATTGGAAGTGCTAGAAAAACTGTACATTACAGTAAGTTAAATAGCTATTAATTTCTTAGTTGGCATATTTGCATTTACCTATCCTGCCCATGTCTTCCGTTTCCTTTATTTTCTTTGATAGTGTACGCCCTTCACATTACCTAGGCAGTTCCTACTTGCTCCATCTCAAGGTTAATACTTTTTTCTTTACTTCATCTAATAGTTTGCTCACCTTGTTTCATCAAGGAAGTTGTCACATCCATTTGAATGAAATATTTTGAATAATATTTAGCGGCTGAATTTTAGGAATATACCAATAATTGATTTGTTGTTAATTTGTATTCCGAAATTTGCGTTTTGCATGAATTTACATTAAAAACATATTAAGAGAAATTGTATTCTTAAAGTACTTAATTAACTTGTTTCCTTATCTTTTGACAAAAAAAAGGAAATATAATATTTTAAAAATAGGCATCGAACTTTTTTACATTCTAAGCATAAGTAATAATGTAACTGTCAGCCTTAAAGTTTAATGAATATCACATTTTTTACTTCTCTCACCAGAAAAAAATAATTTTAATACCAGTAATCATATTCAAAATGCAATAAGTTAGTTTAATGAACTTTGATATGCAGTCTTGATTACAAAATTGTTAGTTTACAACAAGTTTTGACTTTGATGATGAACAGGAAAATATTTAAACTATACAGCTGAGTTACTTTTTATGTAAAAATATATTTTACATATTGTGCCCGCATTATTTACATATTTACAATATAAATTTCAGAGAAGACATTTATACAATTATTATAAAGTGCATGTATATAGTCAAATTTACCGTTCGATAAATCTACGCCGACGCCGGGTTAGTTTTAATAAGGCAATAGGACAAGAAAAGCATGAATTAATATAATATACTGTGAGCGAGGTTTAAAATTAAACTGCATTATTAGTCTTCTGATTAGCTTAGTTCAATTACATTAATATTAAAACAACACTAGAGCTATTTTGGGACGTACCTCGTAATTTTGAGCCACGGTCAGATGACGGGGACGGCATTTGAGCTGACACCTCCTCTTTTGATTTCCGTACCACATCAGCAGTATGATGTTTTGTCCTGACAGATGTAGTGTGCATTAGCCCCACCTATATGCTGTTTTTTCAACGAAATGAGTTTGATGCCTGAAAGCTGTGTTTGGAGCCGGTTCCGAATCCGAGACCTTATCGCCAGTTCACCGCATTCTTGGTTCAAATTGCATTAATATGTCATAAGTTTTCGATTCGAATCCTGCGCGAAACTATTGGGGAAATTTTCAAAGTATAATTTTCTAGTAGACACCTAATACATTTTAATTATTTTTATATGATAACTTTGAAAAATCATTTAGAAAAATAATACCCATATTATGCAGTACATCTCAAATTAAGTTTACTTGAATTTATCTCGTTATTTAATTTGATTTGCTGATTTTTTTTAAACTGAATTAATCAAACAATTACAGAAAATAATTTTCATTAAAACACGATTTATTATTATTATTAAGAAACAAGAACTATTATTATAAAGAGATTTAGAATTTTGATTTTATAATGATAGATATGTCTTATAGTAATTAAATCATGTTATTGGCTGAAAATTATTAGTACTTTCAAATTTAACTTAAACGAAGTAACAACAACAACAACAAAAATACAGTTTTTATATTGCATTGAAACGGAACAGAGAATAAATTGAGGAAAAGGGGGCAAGTTATTGACTCAAACAAATTTTTGCATCTCACAATACCTTCATTAATAAAACCTTAAGAATTCTAATAGATACATGATTTAATTCTGGCCAACATCTCCAAATCAATGAGCTTTTATTACCTCGTTTCTGAAGTATACAGAGAAAAAGTATTTTAAATTTCAAATAATTCAATTTTTAGATTCCATTTCAGCCAAGAATGTAAGGTGTATTAGTTTTCAATTAATTGTATAAGATGACAATGCAAATAAAATAACATCCCTCCAGTATAATGAGGTGGATTTTGATATCTTCCAGTACGATCCAGGAAACGATACAAATATGAGAATTCTTCCCTATTAAACTATGAAAAATATTGAATCATGTCCCTGACGCTATTGACTCCCATCACAATGGGAAGTTTAATCGGAAACTTTTATAGCCCAAACACGAATGCTATAAAACAGTGTGGGAAACAAAGCTTCCGTAGAATTAGTTTTCTGTTAATAAAATTTCTGATAAAGCATCTCGATTCAGAGGTTATCTTTTGGAAGAGGAAGAGATCTGCTTCCTTTGTGACAATATCACCGAAGAGGAAACTCTCCTTTCCCGGAATTCATGATTTTTATGTGCAGACAGCAGACAATTTCGACGAATGCCATCTGTCCTGTAATCAAATTATCTTTCACAAACTGGCTCATTTTTTTTCAGTCTGCATAGTTTATTTGTTGATTGGATGTTTTTTCTTCTTTTTTTTGAGCATGACATTGTAATATAGCAATGAAAATTAACAGGGAAATATTCCACAATTATCTTGATGTATTTGAATACATAACTTCATACAAATATTATATCTATGTATAACATGATTGTATTAGTGGTTGTTAAAATGTCCAAGAACTTTGTAAAATCATATATTTTAAAAACCATTTTTGATTTTTTTTTCGAAGATAAAATTCAATATCATTAAGAGCAAAATTCTCTCAAAAGCTTTTTTTTTTTTTTTTTTGTAAAATTGTTTTTTTGGAGAAAAAATTTAGATATGAATCAAATACTAATTACATATGAATATTTTTCCATCTTACCTTCATATTAAATAAAAAAAGTAATGAATGCGTTTAGTTTCACATGCTTTTTTTTGGGTTAACACAATAATTGTATTGCTATTGGACGTGAACCGAACGTATTCGTGTTCGGATAATGTCATAAAACGTCATCTCATAAAAGTTTTAGGCACCAGTAAGTTCTTATCCTATGACAACAATGCAAAGAATTACGAATTGGCTCTATATGACATTATTAACATGAGAGAAGATAGAAAAAGGTTCAAATAGTTAGTTATAACAAAAAAAAAATTGTGTGAGAAATCTTTTTTTTTTTTTTTTGAAAAAATATTTAAGATATGAATTGTGTACTGATTATATATGAATATTTTTCAATTTTATCTGCATTTGAACTGGTCATTTAAATAAAGAAAAAATCATGAATGTACTTAGTTTAACACGTAATTCGAACTACTTATCTTAATAATTGTATTGTTGCTATTGGATGTGAGCCAAACGCATTTGTATTCGAATAATGTCCCACAGTTGAGGTACTAGTAGTTTATCATCCTATGGCAACAATGCAAGTACCTCTAAAATTTACGAGATGGCGCTATATGACATTGTCAGAATGAGAGCAGATAAAAAAAAAGGCTCTAACAGTTAGTTTTAAAAAATGGCTCTTTCGGAAGTGTAAAATTGTACTTTTTCAAGAAAGACACCTACATATATAAAATTAAAACAAAACCCTATCTAAATGTAAGATTTTATTCGAATTGTTAAAGCCATTTATGAGATGTACGAAATAAATTTATATATATACAACAATAAAAGTTACCGGATAAGTAACTTAGGTCATTTCTCTTGAAGTAAGGAATAAAACTGGTATAAGTTTTAATCGAATTTAATTATTTTTATGTTTAATTTTGAAGCAACACTAGGACTATTTAGGGACCAAATTTGAGATATTGAATTGGTCAGATAATAACACTGATTCGGTATCCTCCTACTTAACAAAAGAGGACAACTGGCCCTGACGAATTTGAAAAGCATGAGATTCACTTACACCACTATTTTATTGTAAAATAGAGTTTCGAATCTAGAATCTGCCTGTTTCGAAACAGAATTAAACTCCAGGCTGTCGTGATCCCTCGTAATGGGCAAGTTGTTGAACTGACTGCAGGGTATGCGTTTTATAGAAAAAATTCAATTGTTGTCGATGATGGCCCTTAAGGCTCCACCATCTTCTTCGATGTTGATGTCTTGACTATTGCTTTGTAGATAATCGTGGGTGTTTAGCCAGGACGGTAGGTAGTTCACTTATAGTTATTTTCACAGAAAAAATTGGAAAGAATACATACTGAATAAAGGTATTTGAACATTTATATCAAAACAATATTAATACAGAAACATAAAATAGTTTTAAAACATCTGTTTATGTATTTAATGGTTTAACAATATAAAATTAAAAATTATACCTTTTCAAATTCAATGATGAATGTTTCAAACTTTTCAAATTCTCTGCTTATCTGTGAAACAAATAATCTAAATCTTTCATTTAAAATTAGCCAGAAAAATTTTAGAAATTGAAAATCAGAGACCTTTTTCCTTTTTTTTGTCAAAGTATTGAAAGAGATAAAAATCTAACCACTAGATTTTGATGAATTTCAATGTCAGAGATCTCTTTGAGCTTGAGTTGTAATGATAGCATTTAGATTTCAGCTGTAATGATAGAACAATTATTGGAATGATGTCTGGCTATATGTGAGTTAGGTAACCCTAAGGACAAGTAGCTAAATAGATGAAATTGTCGAATATCTAATAATACATCATTATGCAGCCATTTGGCAGGTACATAATGGATTATTAGATAGGCAGAATGAGGTCAAATTTTGGGTAAAACTATCAATACATTCCCTATTTGTTTGTTTATTTGTGAGTTTGTTAACTCGATAGATAAACAATAAAAAAAGCAAGATGGAAAAAATTAGACCAACTTAATGGATTAGATGATCACTCTAATTGGAATTTGATGTTGAGTTTGACGATATTATTTTAGATTTGCATCAATTTTTTTCCATAAAGAGTTGAAAATTCCTCTTATGCATTTTTTTCTAAACATGAATCTCAAACGGAAACATGCGAGATAGTTACAAGAACATGTTTAAATCAAGGACTTGAAACATAGAAAGATATCTTAATAAATTTTCTTGACAAAGAAAGAAAGGAAAATGTGTCTGACATGATCGTTGAAGTCTTTTGTTCTCAGACGTTTTACCATCAAAGTAATAGCTTCAAATTGAGTAGTGCTGTTTACCTTCGCCGTTGTGTGCGGATACTGATTTCAGGGTCGCGTGTCACTCTATGAGTCAAATCGACACCTTGATGGAAAAACCTGTTCAGAAAAGGTCATCTAGGAGCACTTTGTTTTCACTTTTTCAGTGAATAGAAAGGAAAGGGAGAGAGGGGAACAGCTGGACAAAGGTCGATTGCGTCATGGGAGCATCCTCTCTTGACGCGAGGAAAGAAATTTTCTATCAGCTACTTTGATCTAATTTTGAATCATGCAGCCACGACACTGCAGCAGTTAATCATTTTGAAAATGACCACGCTTCTGCTCTCGTCTATTTTTCTCTTGGCGTCCGGTATTTGGGTCCAGGCTGCTCAGCCCATCGGATCCAGAGAGCATCTGCCGGATTGTGAAAGGGCCGCAGCCATTTGCCGGCTATATAATGGAACGGTTAATGGAGTTATCCAATTTTCAAGGCAGGTAAGCTGTCGAATGTTTAATAATGAGAAAAAAATTGAAGTATTATTGAAAAGCATTTCATACAGCACAAGGACGAACTTCAGTTGTTATGTTAACATTTGAAATACATTGGCTTTGTATTTTAGTGGAGTTTTTGATTTTAATTTTGAATTTCAGAAACAATTCCTAATTGTTAAAAAGTTTTACTGTCTGAGACATTGTGTATATTTGTGGAAATGTCCCATTAAATACTTTATTTCAAACGTCTCATTCCATTACTTCATGAGCAGCGTTAATAAAGAACCATAATCATTTTAATAAAAAGTACTTTTTATAAACATAAAGTAATTTTTTGTTCAATTCAAAGGATCTTATTCCGTTGCTGTATTGGCTTTAATGGTTAAAAGTCGCAATATTTTGTAATAAAAAGTGTTTCTTCTTAATAAAGAGCAGTTTTCTTTTTATTTCAAATCCCTTTATTCCATTATTTCACAGACAGTAAAGATTTAGGGTAGCAATAAAGAGTGCTTCTTTTTAATAAAGTGTAGACTTTTTTCATTTTTTAAAACCATTCTTTATTCGATTAATTCATGGAAAGTGAAAGTTAAATGCAGCAATCATTATAATAAAGAGTTTTCTTCTTAATAAAGTTCTCATTTTTTTTTCTTTCCAGTGTTTCATTGACTGTAAAAATAAAGGGTTAGCAATAATTTAAATAAAGAATAATTTTTCGTTTTAGAAAATAATCTCCACTTCATTTCAAATCACTCATTCTGTTACTTCGTTGGCAAAAGTAGTTAAAATCACAACCATTTTGATAAAAACTGTTTCTTCTTTTTAGAAAATAATCATCTCTTTGTCTCATTCAAAAGTTTCAAATCACCCCATTTTCTTGCTTTATTGGCCGTAGTCTTTAGAAGTCTCAATAATTTTAATAAAGAATGCTTGTTTATAGCAAAGAAAATTTAATTTTTAAACTAACTTATTCCAAATAAAGGGTAGTAAGGCAAAAATAAAGGGTAGTAATAATTTTAATAGAGAATGCTTCTTCATTTTAGAAGTAAATGTTAAATTTCATTTGAAATAAAATAATTCTTTTTATTTCAAACTATCTAATTCTGTTACTTCGTAGGCAGTAGTGGTTAAAAGTCTCAATAATTTTGAGTTTTTTTTATAGTAAAGAGTATTAATTTCAAACTATTTCACTCAATTGTTTCATTGGCAGTAAATAAAAAATCGGCAGTAATAAAAAATCTTTCTATCAAATTTTACACTTTTCTATGTAAACATTTTTATATTTTTAAGTATTTCTGAGTTGATTCTAGACAGGATGCCAATAGTTACAACAACTAAACATGACATTTCATTCAAATTTATTGTAATTTTAAATTTTGTGAATGCTTTTGCGTTCAGCAGTTAACATTCTAACTAAGCAACTAAAGAGAACAACTCGTGCGTGAATTAATTATGAGTGAAAATCAGCGACGAGGAACACAGTTTTGAAATTGCATTTTTAAAAATTTCGAAATTTATTTTTTAAAACTAAAACATTTTTTTTTGCGAAAACTCAATTTAATATAATTACAGCTGGTTAACAAAATGTTTGCGTTCGTTCTAGATAATGAAAATCGCATGTTTAAAACTCATGAAGAGCTCGACGATGCGTTAAAATTAATATTGTATTTCCAGAAAGAACTTCCGTGAACTTCGCTTCTAATAACTATAATCATGTTCCACTTGGCTCATGGCCAAAGTTTGTTTTCACTTTTCTTTCACCTTCGTCTAGTAAGCCAGCCATAGGGTCATCTTCACATGTTAAGTGATTTGTAAAATTATATTTGGAAACTACTGATGATAGTATTCTAAGAGTAAGGTCAAATCATGAAATTGCTATTTGACCTAGTTATATTGAGCCGACCACCTTGAAATTTTTCTGGAATATGCGTCCCGCTTGTAAAGAACGTTTTTTATATAAAAAAAAACAATGAAGTTAATGAAGGATTGCGTTCATAATGTAATAGTATTTTTTTTAACAGTTCCACTTTAAATCCTGTCACAGGAGGTTTTAATACGATTGCCTGAGTTATTTTTTTAAAAAAATCTACCACAAATATTCCATCAATTCGTAAATGAATCAATAACAGAACATATACCCGATATGGAAACTATTATCTGATTAGATAATGAAAAAAGCAATACAGTGGTAATTTTGACGAAGCCCGTAAATCTAAGTGCTTTCTAACCAAGACAGTATTCTCTTAAATAATCTTCATATGGTAGTAAAGGAGAAATTGATGTATGCTTTGATCGGGTATGTTTTTTCTACTCTTTCTGTTGTCATACATATGTATCTGCAGGAAGGGTAGCCTCTCAGATATCAGCTGCTAAGCGTTATTTTTTGACAACCTTTTGCATCATAAATATCCCTTTACGATCAACCTTTGTCTTGTTAATCGTGTTTTCACACCTTTAAAAATCTTTGGGAAAAGAAAAAAAATCTGTCTGCGGGCGGTTTCACATACAGTAACGGGTACCCTAAATCTTGTTAATGAAATCATTTTGAAAGTTTACGATCCCATCGATTCCATCGGGAACCGAAGATCGAAGTTTTTATGGCAATGTCGAAATATGTAAACAGATACTTATACAGGATTTGAAAGAGGGCCTTAGTTAAATTTGCGAGTATGTTAAATAATGGTTTGCTAGGGGTATCAATAATGACTTTTAATCTGCTCTAAAACATTCAATATTGGCAGGCGTGCTCTGTATAATTTTTAGTGTTTATTTAAATGCATTTCCCTTCGATTTTTTAAATATATTTCTTAACTGAAACTAAATTATTTTGTTTTATTTTATTTATCAAATGATGCTTGATATGTATGAAAACAAAAAGAATTATATCAAAGATTTTTCTTGTTTAATAAAACTTAGATTGTATATTCTTATTGTTATTCTATTTTAAATTTGACTCATCTTATAAAAAGAATTTAGTTTTTAATTTCAGTCATATTTAAATGACAAGAACAGTATTTAATTAGGTGCCACTTTCTTTTTCGTGATCGTTATAACTCCTTTAACAATTGTAGGCGATCAAGCATTGGAGATGGAAACGTATGTCAAACTATTTATATTTTTATAAAAGCAAACCTAATTTTATGTTTATTATTGTAAGGAAACATGTTCTAAACTGGCACAAACTGAATGACTCAGTAGTAAGATGTTATGAACTGAAAGCGATCATTCGCAAGTTTCTGACTGTAGGAAACTGTCTAAAAATCGTTTTCTTATTGATTTTCTATCTGTTATTTCTTGTTTGTTCTGAAATATTCTTATAATATCTGTATTTTTTTTAATCTGGAAGATTTTTGTTTGTGGATAAAAACATGTATGAGTTTTAGTTCGTTGAATAAAGTTCCTTGGAGCTGAGATTAGCTAGCGTTATCTTTGACTTTTGTTAACACATGGTTTATCTAAGTGACAATAAATATGATTTCACCTTAAATTCATGCGCTTAACTGCAGTTTTCTAACTTAATTATTGTTAGGCAGAATTGCTTGCATAATATGAAAAATTAGAAATACAAAATCACTTAACTGAGTTATTAACTGTTCCGTATGTGCTAGTCTACGTTTTCAGTCCACAAGGACTTAAAAATATTGTTAAAAGTTAAAATTATTGTTATATTATTTAATATAATTGAAATGATTTCCGAGTATCAAAATATGTTAGAAAAACGTTACTTTCTTTTCTAAAATTATTCTTTTCGAAAATCTTAGGACGAAAGAAGCCAATGAATTTTCGGGATTGTAAGATTCGAAGTTTGAAATGTTTGTTTCATTGTAGCAGTAACATTCATTTGTATTTGTGCAATTTTTAATTTAATGCAGTCGATCAATGCTTTCCTGTTGATATGACATGGAAATGTGGAGAAAGAGGGAAAAGTACTGGGTCTGATATCCTTGTCTTCTCACCATTGGTCAAAATTACATCTCATAATAGCCCTTGAGTTGCTCCTAAACAGGATATTAATGTATATAATCAAAATTAAATTCGATAAATTTTACCTGGATTTGAAATCAAAATATTGACAAATCATTGATACATATATTTATGAAGAACAAAACACTGTGCACTAAAAATGTGTCATTTCGGTTAATCATTCGGTTAATCTAAGGGGAATAAGCACAAAAGTTGATTTTTAATGATAAGTAGTTCGTGACTATAAATTATTAATCCATCATTATTCCGCTTGGGGAATGAGGAAATAATTGATCATAGATAAGGAAATATGAAATTCTAACGAAAACATATTTTTGTCCAAAAAATTATTATCTCGTCACGTAAGAAGATTATTTTTGGCAGAAATTGACTGCATAGTTTTTAACAGAATAATTTCCCCCCAAAAATTGTTGGGAATGTGATATAGAATGTGATATTCAACAATTCGATAAAAAAATGAAATAAGTCCTGTTGGAATTCGTTTATCAAATGATAATATCGGAATAAAATTTTGGAGAAATTCTTCAGAATATAAATATTAATTAGATGAATTCTTGAGAATATGCATGGAACAAGAGCTTTATTGTTTATTTTTTATTTTCTAATATGGGATAAATCTATTACCATTAATTTTTATCTCTAAATCTGAGTGATTTTCTAAAATTTAACGAGGTTAAAGTATGCATTTCTTTGTAGATATTTAAAATAAATTTTACGACATGGTTTAGCATTTTTGTAAATGTTTGTGATTACAATCAGACGATGTTTTTGAAAGTGTCTTATTAACTAATTTAAAAAGAAATAATTAAATTCGTTAATAAGAATTTTTTTTGCATACAATAGATTGAAAATCACACACCCATGAAATAAAAAATGCAACCTATAAAAGTCAAACATATTGTGAAAATTCAAGTTTATATATATTTTTTTGCTACTTATAAAATAAAACCTTTTTAATCAAGAAGTTTATAAAATGATTTATTAAAACATTAGGATATAAAAAAATATCTGAGCTAAGAAATATTCCATACTTCTATTTAATCTGTAAATCTTAGGTTTGAATGATAAATAGAAAATAAATAACAAAAAAAGTGCTGGATTTGGTAAAAAAAAGAATTCTTTGCAGGTTTATAAGTTTTTAATGTACTTTCAGATTTTCTTTTTCTTGCATTATTTTTTGTTGTATAGAGTGAGTCTCCACTTAATCATGGATTTAATTCGAAAATTTTAAATGATGTTAAAAACTGAACATATTCTATGATAACGGAAAATAAGGCTTTTATTTAATAATAACTCCTTGCCAACTAATTTTCTAGAAGATTTATTACATGTATTGTTTAACAATAAATAAAAAAAATATATGTATTCGTGTATTTTGTATGTGTGTTATTTTATTTGCTTATGTGTGTACGAAGATTAAAAAAATATATTTTTGAAATATTAACAGTTTGATATTATGTCAAGCATTCTAGTAGATAAGATTAATAAAAAGTGACCTTAGTAGAAGCCACGTGTGCTGTGAAAGTAAAAAAAATTCTCTATCACTCAGTTCGAGAGATAGTCCATTTACTGGGATAAGATAAATCGGTGTGTTTGTACAAGAAGTTTCATCCACTATTTTGGAGTTTATGATGGATCTTAGCATGAGGGCATTAATATATATCTTATTAACATAAACATTAATTTTTGGATGATAAAAAGTCCACAATGGATTTTTATTATTTTTGAAAATATGAATGTCTTAATTAGATGAAAACTATTTATAAAACACAACAATTTATTATTATGAAAAAATTATTCATGGTACGGAGAAAGAACCCTCTTATACTAATGTAATTTAATGTCGTATAAACATGAAAATCGAAAACGAAGGAAACATTCCAAATCAAGTGATTATTAGCATGTTTATTATCATTTATTTCATCAAAGTTCCATCAATTTTACCCAAGCAAAAGTGGTGAGAGGTTTGTATTTACCGAAAGGAAAACGTCATTAGGAACATGGCATGGAATTCAGTATAGAATTGTTTAGAAAGTTTATATAAGAAACAAGGCCATTCTTTATATTATCCATATTACATGCATGTAATTTAGTACAGGATTATTTAGAATATTTATATAAAAGCTGACTTATCTTTTTATGTTATCCACGTAACATATCATGGAATTTAGTATATAATAGTTTAGAAAGTTAATATAAAAACAGGTTCATTTTTTTAATGTTTTCCACATAATGTGCCATGGAATTTAGCACACGATTTTTAGAAAGTTTTATATAAAAACGGGTTCGTTTTGTTATTTTATAAATGGCAAGAATAATCACGAAATGTATCTATATTCAATTTTAATTATTTTGCAAATTTTCAATCAAGGAATGTTTCGGGAAAAAATTATGTCAGAAATAGGAAGGACTAATAGTAACAATTAAAGAAAATAATAAATCTTTAAAAAATTTATATTCTTATTTTTTAATTTGAATATTTCAAATGGAAAAATGATAAAAAGAACTTTTCTATATTGAGGATAATAAAATTGTTACCAGCAATGAAAAGGAAACAATAATGTTCTAATGGAATTGAAATTTTTTGATATTTGTTAAAACTGCTATTAGAAATGTTCTGGGGGGGGAGGGGGTATTCTATAAAGATGACTTGAAATTCAGTGGCAATAAACAGAATTTATTACTAAAAAGTGCTATAAAATCATTTCTCTGTATATGAAAATACATAATTGTTAATTAATATTTTTGGCTTTTTGTCGGTAAAATGCCGATATTTGACAAATGTCAATATGATTTGGTTTGTCATATAAAGATGAAATTCAACTCCAAATCATCTTTCACTTGACAGAGTGATTTAAAAAATCAAGTTAAAGTTTCATCAGTAGTTACAAATTCATTACGTGAAATCGATATTTTTTAGAAAGCTCAATTTATTGAATAACCTATAAGTGCTAATAAAATGATAATAGTGTAAATCAATGAAAATAATTTCATATTGGAAGAAAAAGATTCAAAACTTTATCACCGTTGCCATTTATGAAAAAGAATGAACATATGGAAAGAATCTTTAATATTATACTTCCTTCAAAATTATAGGCTAGCAAACTCAGATCTTAATGTTGTAAATTTTATAGGTTAAATGATGTGAAAAAATATTTATGTCCGATTAAAGAAATGTTGTTCAATTTTTTAAAATCAAAACTAAAACTAAATAAAAATGATTTGAGATTATTTGTAAACAACTTGTAATCAAGGGATATTATCTACAATAATGACATGAAACAAATTTTAATGATATAAATAATATTTATATCATTAAAATTATTTAAAAGCTGCAAAGTGTTTTTGTGCTTTAGATTATAAATAAAATTTGTTTTAGATAGTGAATAATAAGTAAATCTCCCCCTGTTTATTGTTTACTATCTAGCTGGTTTGTCCAGAACACTGTTTGTCTTTAATTTGAGTCAAATCCTTTATGAATGATTTGATGTTCATGATTTCCATTGTAAAATATTTTTACAACTTAACTTGTGACTGGCATTATTACTTAAATAGCATCATGCCTGCTCTGTTTGCTGTCTAAATAAAACTTCCTAATGGTGTCGTATTTCCATAACATCAAAATGCTATAAAATCTTATCTAACTTAAGTATTTGGGTAATCTATTTGAATTTTTATGCTGTCTTTTATGGTAATGTAATTTCACTTTATGATTTTTCATGTGAGACGCCGATTTCAAAAAATAGTAAACAAAAATTTTCTTTCTTAGCTATTAATATTAGTATGAAATCACGTGATTAAATATTTGATGAAATAATAAAAATAGATTAAAATTTACTCCAATTATAAAAACACTACTAAAGTTAAGCAAGGCTTAAAAAAATCCACGTCTGCATTCTGGAAATGTGTGTCCAGCAATTAAACTTGGATAATTAGATAACTTTTTTTTCAGTTTAAAATGATGTAAAATCCAATTGGCAGCAATAATATTTTTGGGAATTGTCGTGGTAAAATGCAAAATGCATGCTTTATTTGTAATTGATTCTCGTTAAAAATTTTAAAAAACTCACTACGAGATGTATGTTTCCATTGTATATCTGTCAAATCTAGTCGATTTAAGGGAAATGTTCAGTACAATGAAGCTCCAGCACAGAGATAAATATACAATCACTTTTATTATTATAAAAAATTTTGAAGTTTATGTTTCTCATGAATATATATTATTTTGATTCTTATGTATATATACTATATATATTCTTATGAATATATATTATGTTATGTCAAAGACTGGTGTCATTTTGCCAGTTAGTCCAAGTAAGCAAAAATTGTGACTGCGCCATTGCCTCTTCCATGGAATACTACAAAGGTAAAATGAAAAAATATCAAAAAATAACTGTGGATTTAGGTTACTTTAAAAGTGACATAAGACACTGGTCTCTAATTAGATTACAAGAGTCCCGTCAATCATCGATATCATTGTACTGATCTGTTACATAAATTTTATTCTGAAATGGTTTTTTTTTTTTTTTTTTTTTTTTTTTTGCAAAACAGGTTTTTATAAAAAATTCATTCGATTTGAGTTGCATTTTTAGCTGAAATGACAACAAAGGATAATCGAACAAAAAATATATCTATAATTTGAAAATTGTCTGCTTCAACAGGTGGATAATATTAAATATTTTAAATTCGCATATGCATGTAATTCGTAACAGGTTAAGAATTATTAGTACAATTAAGAGACAAAACTTTGAGGTGGATCCTACTCATACTTATTCCGAAATTATGTTTATTTTGCGCGTATGTAATCTCACTCATATTGTCCTGTTCTAGCAAATAAGAAGGCTTTAAGCAATTAGAATATTTTAATTATTCTTGTTCGATTAAACAAAAATTCAATATTCCTTGATTTGTTATTATGTTTTTACTTCTTCATTTGCTGATAATTATTAGTATTTTTCTGCTTTTCTCATCTCTCATATCGTTTTTCCTTCTCTTTATAAGATTATTATACGTTTTCAATATGAATGCGCAGTTATTTCTTTTATTTCTGTTGTAAAGTTTGGTTTAAATAAAGAGGAACTAAAATTGTTTTTAGGATAAGCAACTATTGTCAATTATATAAAACTTTTAAATAGAATATATGAAAGGTAAGAGAGAAATTATAATTATTGGATCAGGGGAAAAAAGTCCATTCATTTGGAAAAATGCTGAAAATAACATATCCGCTGTAATTTGTATATCTGTGGTTAAGTGCTGAAATTAAAAAATATATATATAAAATTATTTAACCTCATATTCAATGACTTGTACATTGAGTAATCATGTAGACTCGTAGGAAGTGTAATGTTATTTATAACTTCATGTCATTTTCCAAATTGTTACCATAAAAAGATGAAATATATTTTGTTTTTTTGAATAAATTTAAAAAAAAAATATCTTGCAAATAGTCTATTTGCCAAGAAAATTATATAAATATAGAATAATTTAAACTCTTGGAACCTTATTCAATTTTTGTTTCATGTTGTTGCTTCTTATGACTCGTGCCATTGACAAATCTGCTGACAAAGTGATTTAAGCCGAGTTTGAGCAGTAGTTTCTGAGTGTAAAAGTCCTTGAGCACTTAGTCTGACTTCCAGCTCATATGAAGAAGACACTCACTTGCATAATCCCTTTATACAGAGGGGCTGTGTCAAACACCTCAAAGATAAAGCATAGGTAAGAAATAACCGCTCCCGAATCAGGACTCGAACCTAGGATGCCCAGATTACGGGAAAGATGCACTACTCTTAGGCCATTACGCCGGCATTCAGTTTTTAAATTGCGTTTACGTTTTAATGTTTCATATATGTTATATCATGCTAACCTTTTCGAGGCCTATGAAGCTATTTGGATTATCGGAATAATTTACTCTTATATTCTTTTCTTCCTTTAATTTGGCCGAAAATGTTAGATATCAATATCATCTACATACTAATGTTATAAATCGATAAAATTAAATAGTTAATTAACATATATTCCTTTAATCAATTTATTCATATGGAATAAATAATAACATGACCCATTTCAAATTTTCTTATAATTATTTTAATATCTTTACTAATAAATAATAATTTAACAAGAAAAGAACTAAAATGATTAATTGCGGTTTATTTAGTCGTTAAAAAACCTGTAGTAAGTTTATCCTTTATTTTTCCAACAACCAAACTTTTATTACTAATTTTTTTTTGTATCAACTAGTAGAAGATTGGGTTTGGGACGCAGTAGCAGTTTTTCATTGTTTGTAGGATTTCTATTATCATTGATATCAATGGGTCTCTTTCAACCTTGAAAAGTACAGCCTACAATTATTTAACTTGACAGGAAATATGTAATTACCAGCGCGTGTTGCGAAAGTTCCGTCTGTCTGTTTAAAAATAGGAGCTATTTTTAATACAAAGTAGAAAGTAATAAGTACTTATAGAGACAACGCATATCTTAGGGCAACTGTAGATTATGACAAAGCATTATAATCACCTTCGGAAAATGAATGAAAAAAAAACTCGAAAGTTCGGTGAAAATAAGCTGAATGCTTTGGCAAAAAATACCTGTTTTTTTGGAATAATTATCTGCAGTATGAATTGATATGAAGCTTTCTTGATTATAAATTAATTATTTTATTATTAAAGTTTATCTGTTATATTGTGGCCTTTTTGAAAAAGTTTTTAAAAATATGAGTTCGATACTCAAGATTATATAGAATTCTATATTTTGGAAAGTCATCAGAGGTAAGATCTTGAGAAAAATACTGCTTGATTTTAAATCTTTGAGGATGCAAGTGAGTTTATTTTATATTCCTTTATCAAAATTTTTGCGGAATCCTGTAGAAGATTAACTAAAAATCTAAATTAACTTGATCACCTAATTTTATAATAACTATTTAGTCATCATTAAGTAAAATCAAATATTGCATCATAAATAGTTTATTGTGAAATGGATAGAATTGGTTCGATTTTGTACTGTAAACTATATATGGTATGATACGATGTGGAATAATAAACTATATAGATGGTTCCTACCAATTTTATTTTCATATTGATTCAAAGTATGACGTTTAGATTTTCGTGTTTACATCTTTTTGTATGGAAATGTTATTTAATTGACACTTGGTGCCAGTTAATTCACCATGTTAAAGAGCCTACTCAGGAATCAAGATAAATCAATGTTATACAAATGAGGTCTATATGTTTTCGTGTTTTACACCTATGTTATTGACGATTCGTGCGTTGTTTCAAGAAAAGAGGAAGAATAGGAAAATTCACTGTTGAAGTTACGTCTATTATGAATGCAGAAATACATTTTATTTATAAAAAATAATTATGTTTAATTGCAGGTGAAAAAAAATCATGCTAGTATTAATTTTTTTTCAATTTTAACAAAGTAGTATTTTGATCTTTTTGTTATTAATCCATCAATAAATGACAATAAATATCACTTATCAAAATCACAGTAACGAAAACCCACAAAAGTTAATTTTTGAATCAAGTCTATCGAATAGATCTAAATCTTTCTCTTTATTATTAACAAAAGAAGCTAAAGGATATTTCAACTCTGCTTTTAGAGGAACATTGTTTTACTATTTTTTCCAACATATATATGTATACAGTAAATTCAGTTTATCTGAGCTTTAAAAATTATTTTCAAAACAATCAAATTAAAATATAAAAAGTATTTTAATTTATGAATTGTTCGTTGTTAAAGATTTCTCATCTTTCTCAAAGTCTAATTAGTCAGTAGCTTTCACTGTTCTCAATGTCTAATTAGTCAGTAGCTTTCACCGATTCTCTGAGTCTACTTAGTCAGTAGCTTAAACTGTTTCTCAAAATTTAATTAATCAGCAGCTTAAACTGTTTCCCAAAATTTAATTAATCAGTAGCTTAAACTATTTCTCAAAATTTAATAAATCAGTAGCTTAAACTGTTTCTCAAAATTTAATTAATCAGTAGCTTAAACTGTTTCTCAAAATTTAATTAATCAGTAGCTTTAACTGTTCCTACGAGTTAATTAGTCAGTACGTTTCAATGTTTCTCAGAATCTAATTAGAAGTAACTTTAACAGTTTCTAAGAATTTAATTAGTCAGTATATTTAACAGTTTCTCCCAATCTAATTAGTTAATAACTTAAACTGTCAAGTGTTGAATTACAGTAACAGCGTGCAAATGACTGTGTTAAAGTAAATGGCCTCTCAGTTAGACTTAGATTAAAGTATAAGTAGCTGAGTTAAAAAGTTTTTTTTTGTAAGTTTTACTTTACAATTTCGTCCCATATTCGAATTCCAAAGCGTTACGGCTTGAAGGTAATAAATTTTAACATGCCAGAGTTTTTTCCCACTGTAGAATGATAGAAAAAACACATGAAGCTGATAGCACCACTTCTCGTAATTATATTCACGAAATTACGAAAACACAATAAATGAAAATAAGCTTTAAATCATTTTCTAGTTCAAAGGTCCCATTAAAAGGGGGTTAGTTTTCTAAACAAGTCTTTTTATTCCTTCCTCATGACGGAGAAGAACGCTATGGGCACGTGTTTTTCTGAGTTTGGGTGAATAGTTTGGACGTCACAGCAAACAGTAGCCGTCGGCGTTCTCTGACACACATGCGGTTAAAAACGTTTCATAACTAACTTGTTTCCATCTACAAAACAAACTGTTAGACAGAAAAACAACCCCCAATTGAAAATGTGGAATGAGGCCATCAAAGGAAAGAAGCAGGACGGGGGACATCATCTTTCCTAATGGGAGTCCTTCGTTCATTTCGCAAACGATAAAGCGATACTCATTATATCGTTTGGAGGAGGACAGCTTATGTAATGGAATCTCTAGACACAACAAACTGATAAAAAAATGCGTTGCTTTGCAATCAAGTTGGACTGTTGGTACTAACATTATAAAACTAAGCACAAGTAAATATCAGAAGAGATCAAGGCCAGTTTTACAAAATTCGATATTTTTTAGTTATTAATAGTACAAAGCGATTAAGTGCATAGGTAAAGGAATTAATGAGTTCTTCTTTTAAAATGCCATGGCTGTAACAGGAAAAAACTCATAGTTATCTATATCTTATCGGTATACAGTATATGCTGCAAGTATATTTGCAAATACAATTTTTCATGTCTGTAAAGGAAGGAAACTGTGCACATTTATATTCATTTTGCTGATATAGTGATAAACATGATTTTCTTTCCTCTTACAGACAGCATTTTAAATCAAGAATGCACTGATTCATTTTTAATTTGAGCTGTATACCGACGACATAAAAGAAAAATTTATTAACTTTAGTTCATTTAAATTTTATTCTTTTTTGATATTTTGTGAGACCATAAGAAATTTCAAACATCTTTTTTGCGTTCAATATTTATTGCCGTAATGTTCACCTAATCCTTATAAATTTTTTTCTTTTTAAAATTTTTAAATAATGGTTTTAAAATAAAAATTTACTATAACCTTATTTTACAGAATATATTTTTTTTCATTGAAATATCTTGAAATTTCAGCCGAAAAAAATCTGAAATTTTTTTTCCGTGTAAGAAAAAGGAATAAAGCTAGTTTCAAAAATAAATTAAACCAATGATTAGCTGCCGTATATAAGCATTTCTTTTTGCGTTCAGTGTAGTTTTGAATTTATATTGCAAGTATATGTCTTGACAAAAACTACTATCATAAATATTGTATTTTATTTTCTGTAAGTTGCCTTCAAATAAATCATTTCTTTATATGTCTCGAGTCTTAGAGTGCATCACTTTTGATGATATGATTTGCATTCGAAAAATATTTCTAGGTTTTTATAAGCATAAAAGAAGTAAGGTAACTCAAAAAAGAATATACTAACGAGTTTATATATATTTATATAAATTACCGGCCGTCTGAAGTGACCAGTTGGTTTGAAGGGAATATTTATTGTGTTTAATTTCAGTTAAATTTGTTATACATAATTTGATTTTTGTGATTCTGCAACAGAGTATTTTTAATAGTCAATCTGTATTAGAAAGATATTTTTGTAGCTTTACATTATAGTTTACATGGATAACATAATGGAGTACAGTCCCATAACCTTAGAATTCCATTAAAATTGGAATGTATGAGCAATATGATTCAAATTGCTCGTTTCCTTTTCTGCAATGTAATTTCATTTTTTTTATTCTCCTGTAAACTGCACGGATAATAAGTAGAATCTTTCTTCAATAACTATCAAAAATAGAAGGAAATCCCGCTATTGAAATTTGATAAAACAATTGGAATGCATTGCAACAACGAAATGAAATGTTGAAAATCATGAAAAATGTGTATTGACTAAATCAAGTTACATAAATTAAAAAAAAATTTTTTAATGTGAAATGGTGTAAAAATTAGTTTTTTTTGTTACTATATTTTTGAAATTTATGGTGGTAAAGTGCCAAATTCTTCAATTTTTAACTAATGAAAATTCTAAATAATATAAAACACATTCTCACCATTCAGAGAATGTTTGTATCACGATTAATGGCATCCACACGCACGCACGCACGCACACACACACACACACACACACACACACACACACACACACACACACACACACACACACACACACACACACACACACACACACACACACTTCTCTTTTATTATTAGTTAAGATTCATCAATATTAATTTTTTGTTTAATCAATTTCTGATTTTGTGTTTTTGTCGAAACTTTTTGTTTAATGTTCATGAAAGTTATTTAATATTATTTCGCCTGTTTTGTTAAGTCATGATATTTCATTTTGATTTCGTTTAATTTTATTTCGGTTGCTATACACTCCTTTTCTCCACTTTTCAGCGTGTGACCGCTCCAGTGACAGTGACCGGCGAAATCAGAGGATTATCTCCTGGTCTTCACGGATTCCACGTACACGAATTTGGTGATCTCTCAGGCGGTAAAGTCATTATCAAAATGTTTATTTTCTTATTGAAATTTTATTTCCATAATATATGTTTACATCTTGTTATATTTATTTTATTCTGTTTTTTATTGTTTTTTAACATTTTCCTAAAAATATATGGATATAAAAACAGAAAGGAGCTTCCGATCATATGTGTGCTGTAGTCATCATCCATCGATAATATGTTAATCAAATCATTTTTAAAATCTTGTATAAGTAAAGCATATCACTGCATGAAAATCCTCAGAATATAAATGCAGAATTCTTTAGATGAATAAGGTTCATTAGAAAATTTCACTGGTTGTATGTGATGAGATCATCAAACAAATATGTTAATGAATTTAATTTTTTATATGAGTATTTTGAATATACATCACTTAATGTTTTATTTTTATTTTAATTAGAATTAAAGATAGTTATTCTGTCTCTGTAATGCTATGATCGTTAATTAAATTTTTTTATTTATTTAAATCCATTAGTCGTTCCGTTTAACATCCCCAACATGTCGAAGTTTCGAATGCTGTCGGACTTCTTATGACTCATCATATACCATTCTTATGACAAAGGCTTTGATGATAAAAATAACCAAATTATCAAACAAAAAATATTTTGTAATGGTATAAAATAAATATTTTATTTCAGAAACATCAACAAATTTGTTTGTTTCGTTTTAATATTTCTGATACTCTGTTTCAGACATAATTTATTTAGAATTTGAGATTAAATGTTTATGAATTACTTACAGGCAATTAGTTTATCCTAATCCCTGATTCGTAGATTAACTCAATGTTCACTTACTGAGCATAGTAATTTTTTTAAAAATATTAAATGGGTAAACGATAATCTCAAAATTTAAGAATTGATACTACAACAACAACAAAAAAAAAAACAAGTAGTAAAGGAGTTTACTACTTGTTTAAAGAATATTGAATCTCACTTTATTACCAAGTGGCTTTGCTAAGACTGAAATTATGTGATAGGGTTTTGCGTAGTTCAACTTGTATTAACTTAATGACCAATGCATGCCATCCACTCTGCCATTTATTAATGGAATAAAGAATTAAGAAAATGTGAAAACTGAAGAATCGCAAAAAGAACTGGCAATGAATTGTATTTTCATCCCATGAGTTTGCCAGTATGAAAGTAAACTGTGCTGTAATTATTTTGCCATTATTTTATTTAAAACTGACGATGTTGGCTTTATATGAAGCATTAATTAACACGAAGATTTTGTGAATCGATTTAACAAAGAAAAATTTGACTTTCTTTGATTGACCTTCACTTAATATGTCAAACTTAATAATTAATATTATTTGACTTCATGATAATGATGGTAAAAGTGTAGCGAGTCTAATAAAACAATAATTTTCCTCCAAAGATCTTGCAAATGGGTGCTGCTAATATCGTTTTGCACCTGCTTATCTTTGTTTCCTATCTTTTCATAGGTAAAAAACAATTTTTATATGCTGTAGGACACGTTTATTATTTTCTGTAGTTTATTTTAGGTTTTCATCTTTTAAATTTGCTTTAGCATTTTTAGTTTATTTATATATTACTATGTATTTCTGTATTTTACTATTGATTATTATATTTGAATTAGTTCTGAAATTTTGATAACGATTCTTCCTTTCATCAGGGTGCGTTAGCGCAGGAGGGCATTTCAACCCATTCCAGAAAACCCACGGTGCTCCAAATGACGAAAATAGGTAGGAATATATTCAAGCAATTTTTTCTTCTTCCTATGACATTAATTAGAAGCTCTGAATTTGAATAGAGGTCCATTACTCCTTTCAGTATTAAAAAAAAAGGTTTATTTTTACATAATATACATCGAGTTTACTTTTCAGATATTTCATTGATACTATGCAATGATATATAAAGATATATTTTTTGCTGAAATATTGTATACATGTACGTTTTATACATTTAGAGATAAAGAAATATTTTTAAAATGCTGCGATAGCCAAACATAACAAGACTCATGGAAATTTATATTGCTTTCCACGGTGGGCATATCCAATTCTGATATCCTTCACAAATGTCCTACTGTCCTTTTAGATATTTTCTAGCTCTTCATACAAATTATCAAATTAATAATCTATTTCTCTAAAATATTTTAAAGCTTTCTGTATTTTCCAGAATAATGAATAATCATTATTCTAACTTATATTGCTGGATGTTAACATTAACTTTCAATATTATGCCGTATTGCAATTTGTGGCAAGTCAGCAAATGTCCAGAAGTATAATCAAAGTACGGAAACTGCTGAATTTTTATATTAGTTTTTATTTTTTAAAATTTGGCATTTAACAGGTTTATGAAGTATCAATGAGTTATCTTCTTCAAATTTAACTTTACAGTGTAACATCACACCAAAAAAAACACACAGAGTACAGAGCCTTCTTGGACATAGATATCCCATCTGTTGCACAGATTGTAGAATACTATATTTCATAATGAAAGAAATATTGAGTTCTGCGTTCACAGTGTCTTACTTGAGAAATCCAGTTATATATTTATTTTAGGTATCATTCATTAAATAGCTGTACAGCTATTTAATGAATTATCAAGGTCATTATAAATTTTTAAGCATTCTGTTTCACTAGTTGCTCTCTTGAAAATTTACTTGTATGCGAAGTTAAAAAAAAAGAAACATATATTTCATAAATACTAACTTGATTTCATTTTTGAGATGATTTTTTTCCGTTCTAACTCGTATATAAATAAATTAAATTTTTAAAGACACATTAAACACTAACTCTCTACTGTTACTAAATATACTTTTGTTAATAAGTTCTGTTTAAGTTTCACTCAAGTATAATTTTTTTTAAAAAAATTGCTATTTATTTTGGAAGAGTGCGCTTTAATATTTTTTTGACGCTGCTTTTTTTCAAAACCACACTGAATTGGATTGCAGTTTTCATATTTTAATAATCCCAGGTGAAATGGTTTTTCAGTTTAAACGTAATTTTTGAATTTTGGGAAGTTTTCATCTTGTTTTTAAGTTTAAGCTTTTTGAGCTAGGGAAAAAAAAGCGTTTTTTTTACCAGTTTATTTTATTTATTTGAATTAGTCCTCTCTCCCTGATTCATTTTAATCGTCCTCCTATTTTATAGGAATTTATTAAATTCCTCATTAGATCTAAGAGTTTAAAAATGTCTTTTGTTGCAGACATGTGGGAGACTTGGGCAATATTCAAGCTGGATCTGACGGAACGGCTAATATCAATATAGTCGATCACCAGTTGCGTCTTTGTGGACCTATCAGCATCATGGGCCGTGCCATTGTGGTAAGATTATTTTTTCCCGTTATTTAACTTTACTTTCGTCTACTGCCTTTTTGAATTAACTTTTCATCGTCGGCTGTGTAATCAAAGGCAAATTTGTGATATTTCGTGATTCCATATATCCACTACACCACTTTCCATTAATTGTAAATTCTTAATATTTCGTGATTCTACGTTTCCAGTATACCATTTCCATTAATTGCAAATTTATAACATTTCTTGACTCCACATATCCACTACATTACTTTCCATTGATTAAAAATTCGTTATTTCATGATTACATATAACACCTACATCACTTTCCAGTAACTGCACATTCTTAATTTTTCGTGATTCTACAGATCCAGTGTACCATTTTCCATTAATAGCAAATTCGTATTATTTCTTGATTACATATATATCTACTTCACCATTTTGCAGTAATTAGGATTAGATCTAAGTACAGTCGCAATTTCAAACAAGATGAGAGACATTTTGAAACAGATTCTTGAGACAAATAGCTCATGATTATCATCATCAAAAGCTAAAGAAATAAAATCTTTTTTTTTT
>JAPMOQ010033339.1:1084883-1102996 GCA_026543055.1 Argiope trifasciata
CTATTATTTTTTAATTTTACTGAGATATACGAAGTTAAACACATCTATGAATTTCTACAGCTACTTTACAGCGCAGTTCATTTTAAAAAGTGAGATTTATACGTAACTCTATCGGATACTGAAAGGGTGCCGAGTCAATGCTCTGCTGCCTTGACGAACAAAAAAAAGTTCCAGCAACTTTTAGAATTTTGATGATATATTGATTAGGAACGGAATTGAGAAATTTTCCAAATTCGAGAGTCAAAGCTAAATGTCAGTCATTATTGAGTCAGTGGAGAATAACAATCGAGAAGTGCGAATAATTGAGTGAAATCTCTCTCCTACAAATTTTCTTATAGCGCTTTATAATGTGACCTTTTTTTACTATAGATATGATATTTGTGCATTAGTTCTGTGTCCATGCATTGTTCTTGTACCTAATTCGTCCGTGTGTTTTTCTCTGTGTGTACCTTTTTTGTGTTTATTAAAGCATCGTTGATTATTATTGTGCCTATCGAACTGATTCACTGCTCCCAAAACCTTGATTTTTTAATTAATTATCTCTCAATGATTAATAAATGATAAACCTAATTCTTATAAAATAAATTTTTACCTAATAAACCAGTTCATGTATTTTGCATAATAATATACTTAGTTTACCGAACACATGAAATAAAGTAAAAAACACAGCTATATGATGTTAAATGAAAATTAAGAAATTGTATGCTTCACAGATCGCTATATGTATATACAGTGGGTAAAAAAAGTTTCCGTACGGTCACAAAATTTAAGAATAAATGAGCATAATTTGTAAAGTATTGCATTTTTTCTTTAAATACTGTCTATATGTGTTTAGTATAAGTCTATAGAAAGAGATTTTTATAAATTTTCATTTTTAAAAAACGAGAAAAGCATATTATTTGTAATATCTAAGGAAAGTGTAAAATTGCAGTGCAAAAAAAGTTTCCGTACTCGTTATGCAAATTCTTTCTGAAGTGTTTAAAACAGGCCCGCAGTAAATCTTTGACGTCAGAAAGTTAATCACAGATAAGAAAACAACATTTCGACAGTTGTTGAGTTCAAATTTGTTCTTGATCGTCTCATAATGGAAGTTCCCAGAGCCATTCGGGAATTAGTGATTAAATTGCGAAATGATGGATTATCCATGAAAAGGATTAGTGACAGGATTAAAAAATTGAAGTCTACTGTGCAATATATCATTGAAAGATATCGTAAACTTCATTCACTTGAGGATAGAGATCGATCCGGGAGGCCGTCAAAATAAAATCGCGTGTATAAAAGAAACATCTCACTCCAAGTTCAAGAAATCCACGAATTAGTGCACCGAAGTTGGCAGCTGATTTAATGGTTAGTTACAACCTTAAAGTCTCCACTCAAACCGTGTGAAATGTCATTAAAAAAAGTGGTTATCATGGACGTGCGGCCCGAAAGAAACCCTATATAAGTTTGTACAACAGGAAAAAGCGCCTCGAGTTTGCAAAGAAGCATGTAAACAAGCCCTTATCTTTTTGGGAATTCATTCTTTTCAGCGATGAATCAAAATTTAACATTCATGGGTCAGATGGCCGAGTTATGGTGTGGAGAAAACCAAACAAACAAATGCTAACTAAGAATTTATGCGGAACTGTGAAGCATGGTGGTGGCGGTGTTATGGTGTGGGGGTGTATGAATGCTTCTAGAGTGGGAAATTTGCAGTTCATCGAGGGAAATATGGATCGATATGGATATCTGGATATTCTTAAACAAAATATGTTATTCAGTGCAAAGAAACTATCTCTTGGAACTGGATTTACTTTTCAGCAGGACAACGATCCTAAACACACCACTAAGATTTGCCAAGAGTGGTGCCTTTACCATGTTAAACAACAACTTCATAGCCCTCCCTAGTCACCCGATTTAGACCCCATTGAACATTTGTGGAAAGAAATTGGCCGACAACTTAAAGCATATGACATAAAAGACAAAGTTGAGCTCAAAAGTACCATTAGTAGTATTTGGTGTAATATTTCTCCAGAAACTACAAAAAAGCTTGTAGGGGTAATGCCTCAACGTCTAAAAGAGGTGATAAAGGTCAAAAGAGGGCCCACTGATCATTAAATGTATATTTGTTAAATGTATTTTCCATTTTTGTAAATATTTTTCGTGTGCTAGGGCACCGTACGGAGACTTTTTTGTTCCATGTTTACACCATTTTTTGAGTTTTTAAGATTTATTATTTAATTTTGTCAAAATTATTTTCCTTTTAACATGAATAAATATTAAATAATATTAGTTTAGTTAGTCATTAGTTATCATTTTTAACTTTTCATTTTTATCATTATGAATTTTGTGTGACAAATTCAGCTTTGATTTGCATTCGTATCTGCGTACGGAAACTTTTTTTACCCACTATATATATATATATACTTATCGAATTTTAAGCCAATTCCATCAAAAGGTTTACTGTCTGTCTGTCTATACTTTCACATACATTTAAACACAAAAACTCATAAATGTGATGATATAAGCCGATGAAAGTCGAGACGGTTATAACTGCAGTTTTGTAACAAATATTGTGTCAATAGCCAAGTAATAAAAAAAGTCCAAACCGTATATTCTTAATAGAAATCAATAAAAATCCTAGCATTCTTTCAAAGTTCTATGTTTCACAATTATAATTCACCAATATCATGCATTCGATATGTATTCGAATCTTTTTCAAGGTCCCTAGTTTTATACGGTCAAAGAGAGATAAGAGCTTTATTGGAGAGTAAACTGGACAGTTTCGGAGAGACCAATCTTGCTTGTTTAATAGAGACTTCATCAAATCGATCTTGTACCATTATCCGAAATGGTATACTTCTGAATCAGTTCACTGACTGATTCATCGACGTTCAACATCTAGTAAAAAAGGTAAAATGCTTAGAAAATTTGCGCAATTGACTGGATTGTCTAGATTGGCAGTGGTTTTAAACGGCTTCTCTTCTTTCTCAAAACATTTTTACTTATCTACTATTGTCGGACAGAGCAAAGCATTCTATATTTTACATGAAATTTCTTCTATCGGTTTTGTTCATATTCACTCATTGTTTACTATTGTTATATGTGTTTTATAAATTTAATAAACACAACAATGCTCGTATATAACTAAGATAAAGATTCTCCTTCTATGCTTATACAAATACATGCATTACAAAAGAAATAATTTCATCTTAATGCTATTAAAAAAGGAAAGAACTTTTTAAATAGTTATAATACAAATAAAGGAAGATTTCTGTGTTGTATAATATGTAAGAAGTTGTCAAAATGAAATTTATATCCTCCTAAAAGTTTATAGATTATTTCTTTGCATAGATTATTATTTGATCCTTAGAGAGTACCAAATAAAATAGCTAATTTTAATAATTTATAACATTTATGTATTTCAATCAAAAAAGGAAACATTGAAAATATATAATAAGTAATTGGACTAAAATTTGACTAAGTATCAAGAAGTTTTTTTCTGAAATTTATCGCTTGTTTGATTATTAAATTTAAAAAAATTAATTTCAGTTTTACGTGCAATTATAAACATAATACCATGAAAAATGTTAAGTTATTTAATAAATTTTATTTAATAAATTATTCAATAATTTTAATTTTTAAGGTTTAAGCTTTGGTTTTTAATATGGAATTAGGGAAACTATATTAGAATTCATAAAAAATGATTTGGAATTGGATCTTTACTTAAAAAATAAATTTACAATAACACCTTCTCTGAAAAGGTTGCATTTATAGCATCTGTATTTTCTAAAGTATGTACAGATACAAACAAATTAAGACGCAAATAGTTTCAGCTATTAGGAACTTCTTCTAGTCTTCATAAAATAATACATTCTTTAGTGTTGATTATCACTAGATGGCAGCACTTTTTCTTTGCATTTCTTTAATACATACCTGTTGATTTGTTTCAAGTATAGTTAGCTTGATATTGAAGTTGGATTTTCTAACTTCAATACTAGCCAATTTTGAAGTTATACAATATTCTCTACCAAGTTAGGTTTCCAAAATTCCACTTTTAAACTTTTTTTTTTTGAAATTAAAAAGGTCTAAGAAATATGTTATTGAAAATATTATAAAGTAAAGCAAAATGTTCAAATGTGGCTAAGGATATGAAAAAAGCAAATGCCGTTTAAGAGAAGATTATGTAATAGGAATATCTATTTTTAAGATATATTTTATTCCTTCTATATTTTATATTTTAAAGTGCATTAATCAAATTGGTCTCATCCAACTATAAAATAATAGGATTATCTGGAATTTGAAATAGAGATATTATATAAGCTATAGCGTAGTGACGAAAGGATAGATGGATTATAAATGCTCGGTCTTATGGAGTGTCACGAAAAAAAAAATTAATCCATATATGTACCTCTTCAAACAAACAACAACAACAACCGGAGTAAGGCGAAAATATGCACAAAATCACGCTCCTGGCTTCATTTATATCTCAGAAATAAATTATTAATGTTAATGAGGTGAGAAAAAAGTCATATTACAAGTCATAAAAAGTATGCTCATTACTTTCCTGATCATTAAAATCTAAATGTTACAAAACCCCTAGAGTCACTTCTTTTCGCTACGGTACAAGAGGAATGGCAGATTTCGATAATTTTTGTAACTAATCAGCAAGCATTCTTTATAATTAATTCAATTTCACATTCAAAACATTGTCAGTATATTAATAAAATATTTTAAGATCTTTCCTTTATTTCATTAACTTCGTAAAAAAGTATTTGTGTTTATTTATATATTATGACTTTTGATTTCCCCGCATCTACATTAGTACACAATAGTATTAAAGCTGAACATTGGCGTTTTTAAATATTCCAGTAACATGTATGAAATTTCAGACACAGTTGGGGTAAAAAAGGAGGAATCCTAAATGAAAAGTCGATAATGCGGACTTCTAGCATAGAAACTTATGAGATAAAGTACATTCCAATCGATTCTGTTTCAATATTGATTGCATCGTATAGTTGAATATTTTACAAATTGAGGGGCATCACATGGGGAGTAAAATGTTTCTATTAATTATTAAACTAACCAAGAGATTCATACTGCTAAAAGCCCTAAATGGAAACAAGCATCTTTATCATGACATAAAATGCCGAATAGTCAAATGACATAAATATCAATTTTTTATCATTTAATTATGCTTATCAACTTCGATTAAAGAAACTTCATGACAATTAAATGCTGTTTAAAGTGTGAAATAACAACAAGCATCTTTAGCATGCCACATAATCAAATACGTATATTTATCAACTTTGATTGAAGGAG
Organism: Argiope trifasciata; assembly: GCA_026543055.1. NCBI lineage: Eukaryota > Metazoa > Arthropoda > Arachnida > Araneae > Araneidae > Argiope > Argiope trifasciata. The sequence goes on from JAPMOQ010033339.1 coordinate 1,090,185, forward strand.
CTTTATGACAATTAGACAGGTTTCATGCCAATTCTTTGATATGTGTATCTCTGTCTTTAGATGTATATTTGTATAAAATTTCTTTTTAATCGATGAAGAAGTCAAATGCGGTTAAAAAATTCAACAAATGAAGTTTAATTTGCAAAAATAAAAATGAAGGAATTTACCACATTATCCATTACATTGCTTATGTACAGAAACTGCAAACACAAATTAGCTACTCCAACTAGTCGGAAGGCACGCGGAGAAACTTGAATGACCGAATCGCTGCAACTGTGGGTGAATCTTAAGGGCCATCACCGGGCATGGTATAACTCTTCCCGAAGGATGCCGTATCATCGATGGGAGAAACCAGACCTCCCCCCCCCACAAGAGTGGCGAGAACCAACCACCATGAAGAAAGCTTCCTCCTCCTTAATTACAAGGTTCCCCAGAGGGACTCATGAACAGAAAAAATAACAATAAATTAATAATTTACATATATAATTTTATGGCCACCTTAAGATATCATTTTTACATTGAAATGAAGAATGAGAGCAATGAATCACGTACTTATCATTCTGAAACCTTTAATATTAATATCAAAAGATTTATTAAAGAAAATATCTTATTAAGTAAGTAATTAAAAATGCTGTCATAATTTTTTTCTCTCCCTGAAATATAAGGGGCCACGGTGGCCTGGTGGTAAGGTCTCGGCTTCGGAACTGCAGGGTTTCAGGTTCGAGACTCGATTCCACCGAAGAACCGCCGTGTGAGGGGGTCTCTTGCACGTTAAATCTGTCAGTGCAAACGTCCTCCGGCTGGCGTGGTGTGGTGTGGAGAGGGGGGTGCCAGTTCAGGTGTCGTCCTCATCATCTGATAGTGGTTCAAAATTAAGAGGTCAGTCCCAAAATAGCCCTCGTGTTGCTTTAAAAAACGGGACGTTAATATAACTAAACTAAATTATGAAATATAAAAAAGTTTACTCTCTGCTTTCAGATAAAATATTTAAGGTGTAACAAATCTAGGTCAAGAATAACATTATTAAAATGTGTGGCTTTAAGTATGAATTTAATTCACTAATTGACATAATAAATAAGAAGAATTATACTTAATTCAAGTTAGGACTTCAAAAAATTTATTTTTGTTCTGATGTACGCTTCCTTAAAACAGAAGTTTTAAAATATAAAAAATAATATAAGAAATGCAAGAAAAGAATATGGTTAAGGAAATAAGTATGTAACTTCTAACATTCTAAACCTTTAATTTTACAAATGTTTCATAAAAATAAAACATTTTGTATTTTTATATTCTTTTTCTTAAATTAAATAAATATAAGAGTCATTATAGTTAAATTAAAATTAACGCTACGCCATTTAGTTTATTCAATTGCATTTTTCTCTGTACCTGTAAGAAATGCTCTCTAATACATTTCGTTTTTAAATAAATTGAAAACTCGAAAATAGCAAACATTAGCTTAACGATAACTTTTCAATTTCTTTTTTTTCCTTTCCTTTCTTGAAAAAGTCGAAAAGCTATTAGGTTTTTATTTATTTACAGTTCTTCCATAATTTACTTACATTATATTAAATGCTAATGGAAGCAACAACTTTTCTTTATTCGACAATTCATTTTGAATAAATTCCTTAATGGACTTCCGTGAGGCCAATTTTTTTCTTGTAAAGACGATTTCATTATCTTTGAAATTTCTCATCTTTTTTGATTTCCTAGATGATGTGAAAGGCTATTTTTAGTTATGTCTTCTTTTCGTGAAGATAACAGAGTATTTATATTTTGTTTATTTAGTTAGAGGCAATTTAGAAGCATGTAAATTTGATTATTGCATAAGGAAATAAGTTTTCACTAACATGAAAAGAAAAATAATACTTGAATATGACCAAAATATTTAAAGCGAAAAAATTCATTTTTTTAAATGTGCACGATTAAAAGTGTAATTATGCTTCTACTTTTATCCGAGAAAATGTGAAACAATTTTAAAAATAGCATTCTTAATTTATAGAAATCGTTATTTTTAATTATGGAATCAGCGAGTAAAACGTTATTTGCAGGCATAAAACCTACAAATGAAAGGTTTTTAAGAAGGTAGAAATAAAAGATGATTATTTTACCAAAATATGCAAGAAAGATCTTGTATTTTGAAAGAATGTTTTATTAAATCTGAATGTTCCGAACTATTTTTCAATTTATCTAAAAGGAATTCTGCAGAATTTGAGTATTGTGTTAAACAATTGAAGGAAATTTTGTTTCATACGATTTCTGCTCTTTTCAATCTTTAATCTATTGGAAGCGGAATTTCGTCATGTTGTGCTAAGTATTTTCCCGGAATAATAAAAAAATATTTATAAAACTTATAAAAGCATGTTACTTGTATTGTCATTTGAAAACTTTACATCACTGAAGTTTGTTGGTCATATTTTCAACAGGCATAATTACTTTAATTTTATGTATTTTTAATTTTAATTCAAAATGTTTAAAACTAAAATAAATATATTTAATTATTTATTATTTCAGGAAAAAAAAATTAAATTTCCTATTTATTTCATATATCATCATACAAAAATTTACTATTCCTTAACATGTAATTTTGAACATACTCTTATTTACAAGAACTGTAGCTGGAGTTTTACAAATCAACTTCGTGTTCTTTTAATATCTATCTATATATATATTTTCCTTCAGCATTTTGATGAATATACACAACTCCAAAAGTAATATTTTCCACTTTGAAATATTGTTATATTAAAATATAACAACAATAGAAATTACGATTAAATCAAATACAGAAAATGATAATGCTATTCAAAATAAGGCTACGATCTAGAATATGGAGGCGAAGAGATCATGGCACACGGAATACCTGATAAAAATGTTTAGGATAGGTTCTGCTCTGCGTAAGAAATATCCAGCATTTTGTGTATTTTAATTCACATGTTAAATTAGTGATGAGATCAAATGCTTGCATATTAGTAGCAGTGTTATGACTGGCTATCATAAGCTGTTTGAAATTTTTTTAATATTTGAAGTTGGATGTTGATTTATAAATAAAGATAAACAAGGAGTTCGATTGGGTTGCAGCCTAACAGCTAATTTTTAAATATTTAGGAATAGGCATACAACTCCAATCGACAAAATGCTTTGAATTTTGAGAATAAGAATTAAGTGCTTTTGGCATAAATTTTAAACAATGATGAAATGAATTTTATCTGCAAGATAAAGTGAGATGACATCATGAAACGAAATAGCAAGAAAATAAAGGTAAATTGATATTGTTGAAGTTTCCATGTGATTATGCAGCAGAAAAATAAATTAGATGCCTGTAAAACGTTTAGAAAATATTTACCCAAATAAAGGTATAGTTTAATCAGCATACATCCATATACTTTTCTAATTTCTTAAGTTTTATAGTAAAGCATTGGATAAAGATAGAAAATTAAAAAGTTCTTTATTTTTTTCATTATTTGGGTTAAAAAAGATGTTTTTTCACGATTACACCTGGAATAACATGTGAAACCGCGAGAATTTCAGGTAAATTTAAGTTCCGGAACAATATTTGTCCAGTATTCCGACAAATAGTGAGTATAATTCCTTCACATTTAACATTTGAATTCAAATACTTTTACATTTTCAATAGTTTAGAGATAATTCTTCATTTTTAATTTGTTCCTCAAAAAGCGTTATAAAGCATTATTGATTATTGGAATTCGTAAATATTTCACACACACACACACACACACACACACACACACACACACACACACACACACACACACATACACACACACACACACACACACACACACACACACACACACACACACACACACACACACACACACACACACACACACGCACACACGCACACGCACACACACACACACACGCACACACACACACGCACACATACACACACATACACACGCACGCACAACACACACAACACACACACACACATACACACACATAGAGAGAGAGAGAGATACTATAAGTATCCTTACGTAACAACTCTCTTAATACAGACTGATATCAGTGTAACTTTAACTTACCCACATTTCAACACTTTTATTTGAGAAGTGTTTTTTCAAACAAACATAACAGAAAAGTGAAAAATCAGGATTCACTTTCTTCCATGGCTGAGAAAAAGTTTAAATATTTTTTTTCAAATGTTGAAAAATATTTTCATTTCATCTAAATCAGCATGGAATGTTTTCAGTTTCGTTATGAAGAGATTTTTTCTTACAAAACTGACATTAAAAAAGAAACAAAAAAGGGGGAAGGAATTTGACTCCGCAAAATATCATTATTCGGAAACGTTTCACATTAATTAAATATTATCATCTGTAGAATAAAAGAATGCTTTCATATCTCAAATGAATGGAATGAAAAAAAAAATTCTATTTCATTTCTAAAATAACAGATTTTCGTAACTTGATACACCACGAAGAATGAATTAAAATACCGACTTTTATTTTTATTAAAGGGAGTGAAAAGAAAAGAACGGGACTGTTTTTAAATGAAAACAAACAATAGATGTGAGAATAAAACTTCGAAAAGGCATTTTTATTTGAACAGAAAGAAATGTAAAAATGACGATATTCATGCTTAGCTGCCCAAAAATTCTCAGTGTTTTTAAAAAAATTTATTTTAAGAATGCAATGAATAACCTAAAAAAATGAATCAAGTACTTAGCATGAAAGAAAAATAATTCCTTCTTTATGCTTCTCTGCTTTTTCATTATATATTTGAGGCTGAAATGTTACTTCTATTTGGTTTTTCTTGCTGCATTAATAAGATAAATTTTTTTTAGTAAAAGTTTTCTAGATTCTTTTTTATTTTCTTACATACAAAATATGCGAAGAGAAAGTGTTAAAATTATAAAAAAATTCGAATTCGAGATTTTAACTAATCTCTATGCTACAGATTTCCCAGAATTCAGATAAAACATTTTTTTGGATTTACGCCTATCTTGTTTGTGAATACAATATCTCAAGAAAACACTGAGATAGAAGAATAAAATTTGATACATGATCTTTGCTCTGAAATTGTAGATATAAAAAAAATCCGTTCAGAAGAAGTCTGTCCACTTATCTGAATATTAATCAAAGCGATAACTAAAAAACGAAAATAATTAGAAAAATAAAATTTGGTATACATATTTAACATTTAGATATAGTAAGATTCATCTACAGCCCTGTGTAACATGCTGTTCAACAGCCGTGCGATAATTCCTTAGGGAATTTTAGGAAGGAAGCTTGTTAGTTGCGCATGCGCAAAGGAGTTTACGATCTGGAATTTAGAATTGTAAGACCCTCCTTTTAAGTGTTGTATATAGTGTTGTTCGTGTCATGTCTTCAATGTTAAATGCGGGTAAAAATTGTGTAAATAAATTATTTTCGGTGATGATTGCCTATTGTCTGTGCCCAGTATATGTGGAAAATTTTTACTAATATGTATCAAATTTGAAACCTTTCCGGTGGTTCATATTTTCACATGATATTAAAAAAAAGTCACAATTTATATATATAAAATTTGGTACATGATTTTGTAATTACGATTATAATTCTGAAATGCTTTAGTTTTAATGAGCTTAGAAAAAATACATTCAAAATACACATTTGGTTTGTATATTAATCATATCCTGGCGATTAATCACTGATGATAGCATTCTTATAATTACAAATTTCTTCAAAAGCTTTTCAAGGCTCCAACTAAGTTTATTGCATGTTCGAATTGTGATAGATTTGGAAAGGCTACCAGTTAAGAAAGCCATATTGTCTTACTATGAAGTGGGGTGCCAGGATCGAATTTTCTAACTCCTTTTATAAACGATTTTGAATTAGGCTGTCAAATTTTTTAGTCAAATCAAAATTAATGAAACTGAAGATTCTTAGAACATTACAATTTTTACAAGGCAAATTTTGTAACTGCTTTTTACAATGTAGTGATTAAAAATTGTGATTAAGAATTAGAGAAAAAGAAAAAAAAAAAAGAAATGCGATTAAAAATTTATATAAATGTATAAAAATATTTTTAATTACTTTTCTTTTCTAGAAATTTTGTTTGTTTCCAGACGAGTTTTTTTTTCAATTTTTATTTTATTTAAAGGGTTTACATTTATTTTTGATTATTAATAAGTACTCAATTAAAAGAATTAAGAAAGATTTTCTAAACATATATAAAAAAAGATTAAAAAATAAAAAGAATTATATTTTCTTAATTTTCCAGTTTTTAAAAAATAGTTAAATTAAACTAAGCTACTTTTAACTAAGTGAAGGTTTTTTTGTTATTTTTTCTGTTATATATGTTTGGTTATTATTGGAAAGATTAACTGGTATGATTTGGTTAGTTAATCATTATGTTTTTGTAGCTTATTCTATAAATTCATTATTTTTAGTTTGATTTTTTAGAAATCATGTCTGTTACAAAATGCAAAATGTGAAACCCATTTTATTGAAAATTTTTGAATTTTGTTTCTGTAAATTCGCAAATATAAATGTCATAAAATTAGGATTAGCTATAAAAATATTGAAAAACTTTTTTTAAAAAAATGGTAGAGGGGCCGTTTATAAAAATATTTAAAGAGTATTTAAAAAAATTAATGGTGACAGAGAAAAATTAGTTATTCTTAAAAAAATCGCACTATGTTTTGAGAAAATATTTTTTCCTTTAAAACTAATTTAAATATCCAAAATCGGATCTTAATTCTACTATACTTATTATGAGTATCGTTAAAAAATTTTGATGCTGAAATATTAAAAATTGAATATCATGAAACGTTTGAAAAATGTCCAAATTTAAAGGAAATTAAAAGAAATTTTGCGCTTTCAATTTCTGATTAGGGAAAACTTTTTTAAAATGTAAGTTTCTGTATAATTTGCATCCAAACACGGAAAAACAAAGATAATTTTGTCAAAATTGTAGAAAGAGTTTTTAAGTTCTGAGTCCTTTAACTTCGGAAGTATGAATATTGAAAAGTTTTGTATGGCTTATCCATTTTTGAAATCTGCGTGACTTTCCAATCATATGATTTGACATATTAAAATACATTCATGCTCCTGTGTCGATAAATTTAACTACTTTATTAAAGAGCTTAAAAAAATCTTTTTATCTGAAATTATTAACTGACACTTTACACTACGGAGACTGTATATGACTATTTCTTTCAATTTTTTTTATTTTTAATTTCCTTAGAAGCCAAACTATTTAAATACAATTATCTATATTTAACGAAACTTTGTAATCAGGAAAATATATCTCAATGCAATGCCTTAGAAGGAAAGAGCTAGTTCAAGATTTTGGGACATCCCGTTGAGTTTGATGTAGGCTTAAAAATGTCCGTTGTTCATAATTTATTTAGATTTAGATTAGATTAACTAGAAAACATTTTTTACAACAATTATTTTACCTTTTCGATTGCAGTAGTCAATTGGCATTTCTCCAGTATATTTGTTGATTAACATGACATAAAATATCAGCATTCTTCCCTGGAAGCTTGTGTTTGTTTTTCCAATGGTTTAGAAGTTAATTATACAGAATGGATACCCTAAAAAAAGCACTTTTGTAAGGAAGAGGCAATAAATATATTTTATGGGATTAATTAATTTTATCTTGAGGAAGCCAGACCATTATTATTTAATTAATAAACCATTTAAACTAAATGTTTTTTGCATAGAAAACACAAAAGCGCAAAATAAAAAAAGTGAGAAAAGTGGGCTAAGCTTGCCCAGGAGGAAAATACAGAAAAAACAAGAACGCATCAGATACAAATAATAAACGTTAGCCTGCAGCAAATTAGAAGAGGATTGATACCTAAGCACACCATTATTTTTCCGCAATAAACTAGCAAATTTCACTAAGCCATCTCTTAAAACTCCGTATGAGTATCTGTTTACATACTTTGGCTCCTCTATAAAATCATCGCTGTTCGACTCCCGGCGGCGTCATAAACTTGGAAAATGATCTCATTAGCAGGATTTAATACACCCTTGGCTACCAGAAAAAAACTCTCAAGTAATATCCCTCCCCCTTCTCAACTCGATTCAGAAAAGAGAGGAAACACGATTAATACCACGAAGAAGGGTTGGGCTGCAATATTTACGTTAGGGAACAGTGAAAATGAAGTATGGTACGATGGCTTGGCTCATAAGTGAAAAGCTTTTTGTTCATTTTTGGGAGGGAAAAAATATGATAAAACTGTGGTTTCTAAACACGGAACAGTGGATTTCAAGTTCTTGTGCACTGTTTAAATATTTATGTGCCGAGGAAAAAAAAGACTTATTTCAATTTTCCTACCCTTGGGTAAAATTCTCACTGCAAACAGAAAGTCTTAATGCATGGATTATTTTAAGTTTTGTGGTCAAAAGAAGTTTGATAAAGTGCCTAGCTAAACTTTTAAAATGCATTTATTTCTGGAAATAACACATCAGAATATTTTTCAGGATAGAGTGAATGTGTTTTAAGAATAAAATTCATTTAGCTTTAAAAAAGTTAATTATATTCATCAGATTTTTAAATATATCAATTAGGACATATGAATCTGAAAGGTTTAGCTTTTTTTCTAACCGAAACAGTTAGTTAGAATTAACACCAAACAATTTCCCAACTTTAAGTGTTCGCTCATTATTATCTTAAAAATAACAATTAGTTGATAACTGATTTAATTGATAAATAATTTTCACGTTAAAAATATCTATTACGATGTCATCTGAAGTTATTAACAAATACAGAGTGTCTCAAAAACTTTGACCGCTGCTTTTATTCCTTAAATAATGAATACAAACATATACTGTAAATGGCACAGTTGCTTAACAAAAAAGGTTTCAAAATGTTATGAAGTCGATTAAAATTTTCAGGGGATTAAACTTTAAAAAATACAAAATTTAAATTTTTATATGGACCCTGTACAAAAAATTCTTAATCAGTAAAATGTGGTCTATACTCTAATAAGGTCGAGTATGGAATTTCAGCATTTTATCGCAAAAAGTCTAAAAGATATGAAACTACATAAATGCTGACTTAAACTCCTTTCTGATGCCTGGATATGAGTTCTCAAAGAGGAAAAAACATGTCAGATGTTCGTATTTTAGCGGCGTATACAAATTAACAAAGAAAGAAATAATTGAATAAATAAATATAATTTTGCTATTTATTGGTTCAAAACTATTAAAAATTTTAGAAATAATAACTTAAAGGAAAATTACGTAAAGAAAATATTACATACGGAAAGAAAACTTAAAGGAAAGATTACATAGGTTTATTTTTACAAGTTCATTGATTGAGATTTTTAAGTTATATTCATTAACTCCTAATGTAAAAATGTATTTTTCAGAAAGAATATATTTTTAAATTTGTATTTAAAACTAAAAATATGAAGTATATTTCCTTTTCTTATAAAGCATTCCTGCGACACTTTATATGTACTGAAGTTATAAAGATTTGCATTTTAATTAATTCTTCCCTCCACCAATTTTATTTTAACATATCTTTGAGAATTTTCATGATAAAATGGCTTAAATTTTGTACATGACCTTATTAGAGGATGGATTAGAGGATTTTGTTTTGAACGGGTTCCATATAAAAATTTAAATTTAGTATTTTTTAAAGTTTAATCCTTTGAAAATTTTAATCGATTTCATTGTATTTTCACCCTTTTTTTACACAAATTTGTAATTTACAGTAAGGTATATGATCAAAATTTAAGGAATAAGGAGTCAAGTTTTTTAAACACCCTCTATAATCAGAAATGATAAAATATGCTGCTACGGGCATTTAACTTTAACAATCCTCTGGTAAAAATTATTTACATTATCTTAGAAAGAGTCCAATCTCTAGTAATTTTACTGTATAACAAAGAGTTTATATCTAAAGCCTAATTAAAGCTATAAACTTAATGTATATTCTTTATTCATCTAAAAGAAATTTGCTTGGTTTCCAGAGAGGAAATTCATAAAGCTAGAGATAAAAATGATTCACTTATAAATATAAAACTTCATAATTTCTTTAGTGAAAACTATATGAGACAGGGGAAGAAAAATCTGAGTATTATATAGGATTTAAGATTTCCTTCTTTAAATCTATTTATATAGAAGTCTTTTTTAGAAAAAAGTAATTTTACATACACATATACAAACATTTTAATAACTATAGAGCATTTTCTATCTGCTCTCATACTTTTAGAACCATCAAGTCAATTTTAATGGAACGAGTATTTTTGCCATAGGATAATTACCTACTAGTACTTTATAAATTTGAGAAACTGCTCTATATGACTTTATACGAATACATTACGAATACAAATACGCCCAATAGCAACAATGCAAATATTGTGTTAACCTAATAGAAAAACATGTTAAGATATCCAATCACGTCAAAAACAGTAATTATTGATCACATTGGCGAATTTTTTAAAATTGTTATTTCTTACAGTTCAGAATTTCCTTTTTCCAGTTTATCTTTTCTCGTAAAAGGAAGGCCTGAACGACCATCCAGGGACACATATTTTTCATCTAAATTTTGTCTTTAAATCCGATTTTCTCAAATCTTTAATTTTCATAAAAATTCTCCACCGTTAACCTGATTGTTTGTTGTTTAGTTATATTAACGTCCCGTTTAAAGCAACACGAGTGCTATTTTGGGACGAACCTCGTAATTTTGAACCAAGATCAGATGATGAGGACGGCATCTGAACAGACACCCCCCTCTCCACACCACACCAGTGGGAGGACGTTTGGCCTGACAGATTTAACGTGCAAGAGACCCCCTCACACGACAGTTCTTGGGTGGTATCGAGTCCCGAACCTGAAACCCTCCGGTTCCGAAGCCGAGACCTTACCATCGGGCCACCACGGCCCCTACCGTTAACATGATATCTCAAAAACTAATTGTGGTACTTACACGAAAATTTCAGCGTGTATTTTAAATAATATGAGCAATGTAATGAACCAAAAGCTATAATGTTGGTGGAATACTTTTTCCTTTATAGGTTTTTAAAAAATTAATTTGTAAATCTATGGAAAAAATGCATATATGTGTATATTTTTACCCATCACAGCTCATAATTTTTCTTAGATTTTGGTTTATTTAATCCATCTTGATATTCTATAACTTATGTACAAAGAAAAATATGATTGCTGCATTACAATTGTTTGTAGATTGGTTTTTGGTTAAATTACATTAAAATTTATTACAAACTGTCCTATTTCTCAAAACATATTATACTTTCAAATATCTTTGTTGTATTTATAGTACTTTGTATTATGATTAACAATAATCAAAAAACCATAATTTTAGTTAGTTTTTGAAAAATTGAATTTTTTTAAAATTTTTCATCGAACATAGTCGGATACCCTAAACTAAGTGAATTAATCATTTTTTTATTTAAATGTCCAGTTAATACGTAGTTAACTTAAAAAAATATTTATATAATCAGTATGGGATTTGTATCTAAGTGTTTTCATCGAAAAAACACAATTTTACTTAAAAAAAAAACACCTGTTGAGTTGGTTTGACAGCAAATCTGAAAGCTTGATTTGCTAGGTATTCAAATATGAAATAAGGTCTGTCAAGGGTTTGACCATTTGATAGTGCACTCATTTGCATACAAATAAGCTTGGTAAATGAAAAACAGAATGACTTCATATCCAATTCTATCCGGGCATGGTATATGAAACAGAGGTTAGAGATTTCAGGTCTCACTTTGACAATGCATTTGAACATGCAATCATGAAATTGTTGCAATATACGTGGAAAGAAAGAGGATACTGATAAAAACATTATCCAAGTCAGTGGGGATTCACGTATTGTTATGTATGATTAAGAGGAAAACCTGTATGAATTGCTTTGTTTCACTTTAAAACATTCTGTTATTGTTTAGTATAGTTTTATACTTATTAAAGTTAAAAATTGTATAGAAAATTTATTGTCACCCATTACTTTGTGGTCTTTTTTCGATTTTTATCTGTAAAAATAAATTCAATTTGAATTCGCAGTTTTGATGAGGTCACGTTGTTGGAATATTGTTCAGAGCGAAAGAAAATTTCCTTTTATGTTTTGAGATTATACAATATTTAACCTGGAAATAAGCTTTGTATTCACGTTGCGGATAAAATAAACTAAAATATTTAAGACCATTACTGGAAGAGCAATTTAAGTTTTTTACATTTATATTTCATCCATATAAAAATCGATCGAAATCCCATCATTTTCCAATCATTTAATTCTCCAGTCTCTTCTGATTCTATTATGGAAAAAAAGATCATAATAAATTCATTCCTGAGGAAGATCTCTTTGCTTGATTTCCTTTCAGAGACATCGATCGACTTTTAAGTTTATATATGAACGAAGGAAATACAAGAATGGTAAACTAATAAGCAGTCAATGTGTCCACCTATTTGTTCATCATTCGCATTCATTAATGCTCCACTTAACTCTTCAAAATATTAAAAATGAGTTTGCTTGGGTCATACGATTGAATGAAAAAATATGAGAATGAAGAAAAATTGTGAATTTTTTGAATTTGTAGACAAGGATTTTAAGCGTTGAAGTTGTTTGCTTACAAAGTTTCATAAATTGATATCCATATCCCTGGAAGGAACAGAGAAAATATTTTAATAATGGCAAAGAGAGAGAGAGACAGAGAGAGAGAATTGATCTTTTGTGAAAGAGCCTAATATTTAATTAGATATTTTTTGGGATGATTAATCGTTAGGATAAGGTTAATACATAAGTACCAGAAAACCCATTACACTTTTTGCACGCTTTCCCCCCCCCCTATCGATTTGACCAAAAATTTGATACATACCTTTTGACAAGTGTGT
>JAPMOQ010033340.1:0-10353 GCA_026543055.1 Argiope trifasciata
AATTTATATTCATTTGTATTTTAGTTGTAGCTGCATTTGCGCTCTCTAAATACAATGATTGATTTAAAAACATTTTAATTCTTAAAACTTGTTTAATCAGTAATGATTTTTTAGTTTCGATTCCGGTTTTGGTTTCGTTTCCGAAGTTACTTCTGTTTCTGTTTCGTTTAAATAATTCTTTGAATATAGTATTGTGGATTTGTTTCATTAATTGGTTCTTATTCATTTACCTTTCATTTTGTGAACTTTTAGCGTTTAATTCTGAATTGAGTTTTAATTTCGATTTCGACCTATTTGGTTTCGTTTTAATTTTGTTGTTCAAGAAATGTGTTTTGATTGTCTTAATAATTTTATGATTGTATATATATATATATATATATTTAAAATTCTAATAATAAAAGAAAGATAAATCAAATTTCAACTGTTTATTGCATTCCATCGTTGAATTGTTGAGTTAATGTATAATGAATATCATGATTTATTATATAGATTTGATTTTTACTTTCTTATTTACTAAGTATACAAAGAAAAGTAATTGAATAGTCTCCACCCTCCAAAAAAATCTACTTCTAAATTTTGACAATCTACACTTTTCCGACTGCTTTGAATCTGAAAAGTCTATTTTTGAATTATGTTTGCCTGCTTACAACTAAATATAATCAAAAAAAACTTTCATCTAGTTGGATGATCTAAATCAAAGATCATTTAACTTTCTCCAAGTTGAATGAATTTTGATACATAGACTTTAAAACAAATTTATTAAGTTCTATGAAATTTGGAGGAAGTATGTCTGGCTACTCGAGTGCAAATGAGTATGGCCGTCGCAAAAGTTAAAAAGCTTGATGGACAAAATTTAGTTCACAGGTTCAGTATGCATAACGTTGATCTGTATGAAAGATGGAGCTAAATTACCATCTGCCAATCATAATCCATCAAATATGTAAACGTAATAGCTCCAAAATACAATGTCTTAAATGTGTCAAATTTGTTATGTGATCTTGGAACTACAATATTATTTTAATTTAAAAAGATTTCTAAAATAAGCATTCAATTTTCTGATTCTTGTGTGCATGCCAGCCATTAATCACCAATTAAAAACGGTGAAGGATGGTGAGATAGATTTAATAAAAATACTAGAGTTGCCCTACAAGTTTTTCTCCCATAGCTTCGTTCTCTAATTCCATACAAGAATAGTAAGAGCATAATCCTATAATAAGAGCATTTTTTATAAGGCCTACAATGCTCATGTGTAAAAATAAAAGTCCAAACAATCTCGTGTTTAGTGCCTTACCTAAGGTTCACAGTTTGATTCGGGAAGAGGGAAATAACGCCTTCATTAAGGACAAAGAGAAGATTTTGGAGATTTTATAGGGAATTTTTCCAAAATCCAAATAAGATTTAACATTTTGTTATGAAAACAGCATATGAAATTTCATTTATCTTTTCTGCATTATAGTCAAAAGATATTTATAGATTTTTAAGACACAGTAATATTTGTAATAGATAATAAATTCTTAAACTTGTATACTTATGAAAATAATGTAGAAATTACAGAAAAGACTTTACCAAAAGAACAGGCAAAAATTCAGGCTTTTTTATTCAATTTTGAATATAATTTATAAAACTATACAAGAATCAGAGCATGAAAACGACATAAAAATTATTTCAATCTATAACATCCAGCTCATATAATAACAGAAGTTCAACGTTCCCTTCTAATGAGGTAGAAATTGGAAATAATGTAAGTATTCGGGAACATAGATCTGAAATGATTTCCGGAAGAACTAATTGTTGAGGTACGAGAACTGACAGCGAAAGATCAATATTGCGACGCCCTCAAATCTGAAGGTTAATGAACTTATGGATGAAGCTTTCACCCTGGAAGGTTAATAAGTGTATGTCAATAGTAATAACCATTCCTTGATGCAACTGAAAGCTAGTGTCTTGAAAATAAACGGTTGGACCTTCTAGGAAATTTCAGGTATAAAATAGCTGACTAGGAATCATTGAAGAAGATATTTCGGATTGATCGAATACACACACACGCGCGAAGGAAAGTAAGTAGGTAACGAAGAATAATATTAGATTTTAAAAAGAGAATACACGTTTCTATCAAATCTGGACGAAATCTCAAGATAAGACATATTTTTATCAGTTTTTTTAAAAAATATTATGAATCTTATTAAAATTTAATTAGAAAAACCTAGATTTAAAAAAAAAAACTTTTATAATGATGAAATTTTTCATTCGTTCTAAAAATTTTAACACGAATTTGAAATTTTTAAAAAATTGTTTCTGAAATTAGTTGTCAGTTTATCAAATTGTGTGATATTTTTTAATATTATCATATAATATATAGTTTCATATTATATAAGCATTATAGAAGCTACAAGCGTACAATAGTTTTTTTTTCTTTCGTGCATAGAGTTTGCGGCACGTTTTTGAATTCCTCCAACGCATACACATAAAAATAATCCATGGGAGCTTGAAAATATACCAATATATGATCTGTTTACTGTTCTTGATTATATTTATAACCAATAATGATATATAAGAATATAAAATCTATTTTATTGTTAAGGGGAAAAATCATGATCACTCATGCAGTGAAACGAAAAGCACTTCTATAGTTTTCTGTAAAAATTTAAGCTTAACAAAATTAAGCAAAACCATTTTAAGAAGATACTTTGAGATCAAAATAACAATATTCTAGAATTTGCGTTCTGATATAAAGATATGAAACATGCTTTTAACAACTGGGACAAAATAAATAGATATCTTGCAAACTTTTTCTCGTACGGATAGCTTATGAAATAGAAATAAAGTTCAAACTGATTACATTCATTATAAGTTATAGATAATGACAAATGTGTCTTACTTCAAGTTGCAAGTTTCGAGTTTAAACTGAGTTTCCTCTTCAGTTTTCTCCTGGAATAAAAATGTAAATAAATGACTGTAGAAAATGTGAACGAATCCAGTGAAAATTAAATTAATTAGTAATGTTTGAGAAAAATAAAAATTTAATAAAATTAAAAGCATTAGTTTTACTTTCCACCGCCTGGGATTATATAGAAAGAAAAAAAATTACATGCTTTAAAATGAATCATAATATAAATGACATAACATAATGCCTTAAAATTAGGAAAACAAATTTATTGTAAAGTGGGATGTATCAATTGATCCTTATCTTAAAAACTAATCAGATTTGCAGGGCTGGCGAAAATTTTATTTTTCAAATCAAAGGAAGCATTTGCAAGTAGAGATGAGAATGTAACCAGATTCTCTTTATCACAAAACTAGAATTTATGTTTCAAAATTTTTAGTTTGAGCACCAGATGATTTTTAAGTTTTGAGAACTATAATTTGCATAAGTTAAGACATTTGTATATAACACGCAGTATTGGACAGCGCGATCGATAGGCAAATAACAACATTTTTTTGTTGCACAAGTTAAATAAGTTCATTTCAAAACCACATAACTAATTTCATCCGTCTAGCTGCAAATGTTTTCTTAGTTATTCTTGTTAGAGAACTGTTGGCATAGTTCTAAAATTGTTTTATAAAAGCATAATGGTTTGAAATGTAAAGGTTTCTCAAATTCTTGAATTTCAAAATTTATTTCACGATTACAACTCTATCTCTCTCTTTGTTATATCTGTACAAAGAATAAAACGAAATCTTCTGAAAGCGTTTGGATGTTTGAAAGAGAAATACTTAACTGATATTGGGGGTATTTGTACCATTTTGTAGGGTATTTACTGGGGAAGGATTTAGTATGTTGAAGTCATATTAAAATAAAAGAAGGGGTTTTATAATTACGATTGCAATTATTTTCCTACTACGTTTCGCATATATATTAAACCATTTCCACTGTACTTATATTGCACACACCAGCTAACATACTGTGCTCTGCACTTATACGCGCATGTACAAAAACCTCAAATTGTATATGCGCAAATAGCAAGCTGTGGTATGCTTGGGGTATACATTTATTTGTTTACGTCTAAGTGTTTCTGAATGTGTGCTTTAAAAAATTGTTTTATAGTAGTTGTTGATGATTTCTAAATTTATTTTTACATTTATTTAATGTTGCATGACATATCCACGTCAAATCGAGTGGAGGTTAGACTTAAGTTTAAAGCTGATTTTTTCCTCTTTTATGCCATACGATCTGTGACTCTGTGCGGGTGTTGCAAGTTCTATATAATTGAAAGGGATAAAAATACTTTTATAAGCAGACCATTAGGGCAAGATCTATCAATATTGGCTCATAGCTACATCTCGAATAGCTTATGCTCAGTTACAATATTTTTCTTAAAATTTGTATTAGATTTTAAAGTTAATCAACATTTTAAAGTTTTCATTTAATAATTTCAGATAATATTAATATATAAAAATCATATCCCCAATCTTTTTTAATTAAAAAAGTTTTAAAATGATTCTACTTTTTATATTTGTACAATATCTTCTCCAATATTGGAATAAATATTTAAAAATATACTTAAATAGGCAGGCTGAGTACAAATAATAGACCCGATCTTTAAAAAATCCGAATTTCAAAACTACTGTACATATTACAATAAATAATAAATAAATTTAAAGAAAAATACACAAATTTTTTTTTCAGTTACAAATGTTCGATGTGTGACTCTCTTATTTCACAGCATAAGTACAATCTGTTATCCAGTTTGTTTTCAACATTTTGTAATGTCACTCTCTCAATAGCACAGCACAAATGCGTTCATTGAATTTTGGCTTTGTTTTCGGCATTGGTTGTACATAAAGAATGTCCCTTATAACTTATTTTAATAAGTACTTTTTACAATATGTGGAGTAGTTTCGAAATATTGATTTTTTTTAAGTCCAGTCAATCATTTGCATTCACCCTGTATATTACAATGATTTATTTCATCGCTTCATCTATTAAGATTATATCCATGTGCATTTTGATTATATTTAAAGACGTTTTGTGTTTGTCAGTTAAGTTTTCGATATAATTTAACTTTAATTTTTAAAATGAAATAAAGAAGAAATAGATCAAGATTAAAATATAATCATTCTTCATATTAAGAACTCGAATTTCCTTTAAGGTTTTTCATTTTATATTTTTAATCTGACTGACCTAAAATTTATCTCAAATAATTTTTGCATTGTGTCTTCAAATTATTAACTTAAACGCGTAAACTCAATAATGAAACTCTGTAAACAACTTTAAATTCAAACATTTATCGCCATAGTTATAAATTATTCAATTGACTCTTGCTAAATGAATGGGTCTTTTCATTTAATAAGCTTTATAAATCCTTTCCATTCTTCAGTGTAAAATTGAGCCATGGAACGGAAGAAACTTATACTCACATCTTTACCTTCTTTGTCTGTTTGGAAATACAGGTGACCTGCAAAATACATAAGAAGGCATTGTGTTAAAATTTGCGGTTTGGCATTTGTTTGGCGCTTTTCGAAAACAGGCTTAGCAAGACAATTCTAGGGCAATGATCGTCAATAAATTTAGTCTCCTCCTTTATGGAGCGAGGAGAACTAGTTCAAGTTTCACCACTTCCAAAGGATTATTCTGAGTTGAGACTAGATTTTAAATGATGAATCACGAAATAAAAAATTGCGTTTTTTAATTAATTTTTAATGTGATTTCAGCTTTTATATTTTCTGTGCGGTAATTCCTTTTTTGTATTTTTACTTAATATGATGCTTCTTTTAAATTCCATATTAAATTTCAAATAGTCTTTTATTATTAAAATAATTTTGATCCGTTGGAATAAATTTAGATTTTTATGAAATTACGGAATCAATAATCAGTTATTTCAATATTAGAACTATTATTATTAATAAAACCATGATCTATTATTTCAAATTTAATTATTTTTATGCAAATGAAAAACGTAGTTAATATTTTAAATTATTTCTGCAAATGTATTTCATTTTATAGCCCTATTTCAGCAAAATATTTTTTAGCAATGACTACAGACTTTTATTTTAGCTCCAAAAGCTAATTTGCAGACAAATATTTTTCGTCGTGTTATTTGAACGTTTGATATGTTCAGTTTATGAAATTGAAAGAAATTTTCATACCTTCAGACTCTTAGAATATTTTTTCTCTCCCCCCCTCTCACTCTCACACACAACACACGTTTAACGTTCGAAATACATTTAATAAAGTTATAATTTTGAGGCATTTAACGTTACTCATAAGTGTCAACTTTTTGATATGCATTATTTACAAATTAAAAATTTACAACGCGTTTTCACTTTATCTTTTAATTGAAAATTTTTTGCATCATTTTAAAGTTTAAATCACTCTTAACCTGTTTTTAACGATTTTATTAAATAGCACATTTAATTATTAAGTCGTTTATGCTGTTTTGAAATTTTAAACATTATAATTCATAGATTCTGAATGTGTTTTTACGTTATAAAAATACTGCGTTTAGCTTTTAATAGTTCAGTTTCCAGTAATCAAATTTCAATAGTGTGGTTTAATAATATGTTTTGAGATTGTATATGTTTATTCTTTTAAACTGTTTATTAACTTATAATTTTTAAAGATTATTGATTAGACTTTTTATTTCCTTGCAATGTTTTTAATGCTTTTATGTCAACAATAAAATGCTTTTAATATTCTAATAAGTCTTTTTTTTATGTATTTAATATTTTTTATCGGATTTTTTCTTTTTTGTGTGTTAATGCCCATTAGTTTTTTCACCCTGTAACTGGAGATTTTTTTGTTATTTGTTTTTCCTTTTATTTAATAAATAAGTAATTTAGTATAAGATTTTCACATTACATCTAAATTATAAATTTAATTTATAAATAATGTGTTTAAGAATATCACATACGTAGCTTGAATAACTTGAATAGTAATGTTAGGGATAAATTAGCATATGAAACAACTTTTTATATCTGAAAATGTCCGTTTAAATCAAGATTAAAATATCTTGATATTTTTTTTCTAAATTTCAAAATAAATAAATAAAATTGAGATCTATTTAAATGAATTCATTGATCAACCATTAAAAATTCATCATCTCGTAAGTATCAAATGTACTCTTAATACATTATATGTGTTATCGAATATCATACGGCTATTTTTCTTGAACAATTATTTCAATTTCACCGGATTTATAGAATGCTACAACATTCGAAATATTCAGTACTATAATTCATAATTTCCTATTAATTCAACTTGTTGCTTTCTTAATTTTACTGAAAAAGCTAAATCGATCAATCTCTTAGAATATTAATGACTTCTCTATTATAATATAGTTTGTAGTAGTTGATGTTAAATGATTCAGTTTTAAACATAATTAATGAAAACGCTGATAATTTTATTATTTTCTGCAGTTTCTCATAATCGGCATAAAATTCAATTCCTTGTTATATTATACAACTCAATGTTTGGATTGCGAAAGAAGATGAAATATGCCTTAGAATCATTTTACTAATACATTTATAATTAAAACAAACGATCGTGGAATTTTTCTAATTCCTTTTTTATTATTTTACTGCCATTTTAAAGTTTGGCTTATTGAAAATGAACCGATTCATTTTCAACTACAACAATAAATTACTGCAAAGGTATTGAAAATTTTATCAACAACCAGCAAATAAGTTTATATTGATTAAGATACTCAGCTGATAATACTGTGTTGTAACTCTGAATTAAATTGGTATATATAACATAAAAAGACATTTTTAAAATTTTATCTTTAGAAAGCTATATGATCATAGATGTTTGAAAAAATCTTTCAATAATTAATGAATTTTAAGAGTTAAAATAATTATTTCATACATGAACATAAAAATATATTAGATAGATTTAATTGGAGTGAATACGATATTAGGGAGTTTATAAATATATCCATTTCTTTGCACTGAAGGTAGAAAAAAATGCTTCAGAAAGTAGATTTGAACGCAAGTGTACAGTAGTTATATACTACACAAATCACATGGAACCAAGTTTCGAGCCATTAGACTTAAGCTAAAGTTGAACCCAAATGTAAGACTCCGCATTTTCAAAAACAAAACGCGAAGTAAATAAATACAAATATAAAAATCTGAAACATACACTAGATATCTTTTTAATTGTAAATTAGGTTATTGACTTTTTACTTTAAAGGGATGATAGATAATAAAACGCTTTTCAGTCAAAAGTTGCTCATCGTAGTTAACAATTATTAACTTAATTTGAATAATCCTTTTAACTTCAATAAGTTTAAATGCTTGTAAAAATTGCGCTCATCTGATGTGAAAAAATAGGACTGCTAGGAGAAGTAGCTCATAGGAATAGGAAGAGAGGGAATATGATGGGATTTGAGTAGTGGAGATATTATGCATGTTGATGGTTTTCTATAAAGTGTGAATAATAATGAGAGTAAAATATCATTTGAATTATTTTCGAAATTAATATTTTAGTGCCTTATCTGTCTTGTCTATGCATGCTGTCTCTAAATTTCCAGAATTAGTAATGTTTTTAAGTACAATATTCTTCCATCTCTTAAAGGAATATAATACTTAGAAGAATACGATACCATTCTTCTAATACTTTAAAAGAAGAATTTTAATCAACATTATTTCCCCCCCTCTAAGTTGAATGATCCATCTACGTACTCATTAATGATTCTTCCTTCCCTACAAAGAAAATCTCGTCTGTTCTGTTTCATTTCTCTTCTAGGGACTTCAATCAGAAAATATGTGAGTGAAGTTTCTTATGATGGAAAATTTTGTAACAAATAGATTTTCTTAATAAGATTCCTGCTTTTGTAAAAAGAAAGAAAAGAATTTTTTAAATCTATTAAAAGAAAAAATTACTTACTTGAATGTATACAGCAAGGGTGGGAGTCTTCTTGTTCGTTTTCTGTACTCATTATTTTGGATTTCTTATATCTAAAATTAAAAATCCATAAAAGAAAAATGTTATAGATATGGCTAAAATACCAGGACAAAATTTTCCAGTGATTGTTTTTTTTAAATAAAAATAATATCGTTTCTTAACCAGTTCTAAAATTTCTCTAATTATTATGCGCATTTCTCATCAGCAAAATAAACACCTTTCGGGAAATATTTCAGACAATTCTTCCCACCTCATTCTTCGTAATCTTTCAAAATAGTTTTAATTTTTATTCTATTAAAACAATTTTTATCTGTATCGCAAAAGATTTTTATTTTAATTTGTTAAGGCTTGACTTATGTGTCTGTAAATTGCATAATGCGACACACTTTCTAATGAATTTATAAATTAATTTAGAAAATAACATATTCCATTAAAATATTATTTGAAAAAATAGAGAAAATATATACATTAATTTAATTAATTTTTATTGTTATATTAACCTAATCTAAAAACGTTGCATTAACATGCTGATATTAACATGATAAGAAGCAAACATCATTAGTTTAGCATATTACCTGTAAACTCAGAGACCTAATAATCCTATATATAAGATTAACCAGAGAATGTAGTCTTTCCAAAACTTTCTTGCATATTCTCCAATAAACTTCTCTAATAAAATGAAAACGCCTTGCATAGCATTGGCTTACGAAATATTAAACTCTGACTGGAATTCAGCATTTTTACAGATTTTATAGTGTCATCTTTGGCGAGTTCGACGATTAATCCTTGACACTAGTTAATAGTATCCAAAAATCTAATTTGTGTTTAAAATATACATTTCTCAAACCGATTGAATCAAAAGTTTGGCACAAAAGTGCACCCGTAATCACGTACCAAATTTGATATATTTAAGTCATCGTATTTTTGATTATAGATTTTACTTATTTCTGAAAGTAAATAGAAATATACAGTCAATACGTTATTAGGTATGGCTTAAAATTTGACTTACGTATACACTATAGATACTGAATATGTTTACCGAATTTTATCTTTATATCTCTATTCGTTTTATAATTATTGTAATAGTTTATATTCGAATAGTCAGAGAGGCAAATTTCCTCTGAACAGATTTTATTCAAAATGCAACAGAAAGCTAGAAATTTGGTGTAAAGACCGTATACCAAATTTCAACCGTCTAGCTAAAATCATTTTGGAATAATCTTTTTCATAGATAGACAGACAGACAGACTGTTTACAAAAATATGTTTTTTAAACTCAGTCCGTCTAAAGCGTGGAGATTCTTCAAAATCACCAATTTGATTTTTTTTTTCAAGATTACACTTTGTATAAGAAAAATGTATAATTATTGCAAATTAAACATATAAAAATGTAAATTTCAGGACGTGTCTGCATGAAATGTAATAAATATGAAATATGTTTTTTTCTAAAAAGAAAATGTAAAGCTGATTTATTAATTAAATAAATCAGCTATATTTAAGACAAACATG
>JAPMOQ010033343.1:0-10059 GCA_026543055.1 Argiope trifasciata
TTTGCAGTCACTCTCGAAAATATTATCGTACAAATAATTATGCACCAGTTTTTCAAAAAATTATCTTTTCAACTATCCAATTTCAAAAATTATCTCAAGATTTTCAAGATTTTTTGGAATTAAACATATTTTCTATGTTTTATCAATTTTAAAAGAAAATATTTTAAACATTAAACTTAAGAATTTTGAACGAATATGAAACGAATCAAGAGATACAATAGTTTCTTTCATTACCATTCTGAGAGAATACAAAGCTTTATACTTCTAAAAGAATACACAAATCTAATACATAAAAATAAATATTTGTCTGCAGGATAGAATAATAAAAATAGAATAAATACTATTTATGCTGCTTCTTTATATATCCTTGTACTGTCGATAAGAAAATATTATTCCTCCTATTATTCTTAACACTAAAACTACCGCGAATGGTCAAATGACCAACGGCAGTTTCAATGTATTGGGAAAATACCGGTATGTTTAGGGTTAATTAAACAAGATAACTATAACAAATTCAAACTTTTTATTTCTTAATAATATTTCTTCAGTGGAAGTAACGCGCCGGATACCATCTAGTTGAACTATAAAGGGAACTTTCGGAATCACCAGATGGCGCCTGGTGTCCATTCCTTTTGAAATTAATAGTTTTTGTATCCCGACCTGCCATTTGCTCCTATCCGACCTTTGGTATTTCATTCATCGGTGGAGGGGGATAAGAGTAAACAAGCGGTGGGTGGGCAGTATCATTTTTCACTTGAGAGAATCATTCGCGTTTCTCATCTCCAGAATCCATTACTTTTCCTTTTTCAATTCCTGCTACACGTTCACACTCTTCCTGTATGCGCTTATCTATATATCTTGTTCACATTTTCAACCGCAAATAAAATACTTGTTATTCACCTACTCGAGCTCAGATACATTTTTTTAAAACTCAGAGGCTGACACTGGATGTTAATACAGTTTTGTTTTTTCAAATATCAATTCATTCATTAAATTTAATTTTTAACTAAATAGTTTAGGACTTCGTAATGAAAATTGAAATTAATGGATCAATTAAAATGCAAGGATTGCAGAATTTTTTCAGATGAAGAGGAAGAATGCGAGTTCTGCTTTTGGAAATTTTTGAATTTAAATATTTTTGAAAGCAAAACTAAAACCGGAATTTTATGATGAATCTAAGTAAATTTTGTTGAATAATTCTAGAAATGTTATATAAATTATTGTAATTATTCAATAGTATATATAATTCTCTTTTACTTATATTTTTAAAAAGCTTCATTTCGGTAAAAAAATGTTTTTATATCAGCAGTTTAATTTTTCCCACTTTAATTTAAAGTTGAAAATTTGCGGGAGCAGACTGATGATTAGAGAGGCATATAGTAGATTACGGGCTTAAGGCCTTCATACTGCATGAGTGAACTATATGACTCGAACCTTAAAAAATATTTTGATGGAGTAGCTATCAAAAGACTAGTTACATAAAGTATTTAATTGACGACCTTACATAAAGCGTTTAACCTATAATTTTAAACAGCAGTAAGACTGGCGAACCAGCTGGTCGCCAAAGGCTGGTAGTTATTTAATAAAAAGATACGAAAATGAAAATTTTCTTTGTTAGCCT
Organism: Argiope trifasciata; assembly: GCA_026543055.1. NCBI lineage: Eukaryota > Metazoa > Arthropoda > Arachnida > Araneae > Araneidae > Argiope > Argiope trifasciata. The sequence continues at coordinate 1,622 of JAPMOQ010033343.1, forward strand.
ATATTTGTTTCAAAACCAATCCATTTTGATTTCGTGATCGATTCCCTTCGTGTCATCTCCGTAGAAACGATTACTTCCAACTCTTCTGATACTGATTTTTAACCTTTTGCCCCCGAATGTCCCAAGACGATGCATCATTTTGACGTATTTTTATTTAATTTTAGTAGTTAAAAATGCGCACAGAATGTTAAAATGATATGGATTTCTTTTTCAAGGAAACTCAAATTAAAGCAGTTGCACGCATTTATTTTTTGGTGTAATAACCAGGTTAACGAATAAAGTGAAGGCATCGAATCATCTTTCCTGAACGCAAAGGGTTAAAACTGTACCCAGACATCTCAATCGTTTTTCATGTACAAATTCCTTTTGTATATTTAATTTACTGGTACCCGGCTCGTTGCTGTCGCTGAAAAAATATTAAGTGCAATCAATTAATAATTTGGCAAAGTTTTATCGAAATGGGAGGAACGAGACGACAGTACATACAATAAGAACAAACGTATATTTATTTTTATGTATTACGTTTGTGTATTCTTTTTAAAATTGTAAAGCTTCGTGTAATTTCAGAAGGTTAATAAAAGGAACTATTTATTGTATCTTGTGATTCATTTAATATTCGTTCGGACTTCTCAATTTTAATTTTAGAAAATTGGAATTAAAATATAATTTTTCGAAACTGATTAAACATAGAATTATACCATAATATAGTTAATATAGTTGAAAAGATAATTTTTGAAAGTTAAGATGGTGCAAAATTATTTGTACTAAAATATTTTTGAAAGTTGCTGCGAAAAACGCCAAAATGTTGTTAAAATTTAAAAATAACCCAGGATTGGTTTCCTGAAAACTTTCTCGCATAATCTGAATAAAGTTACCTCTGAGAATGACTTGCATGACATTTGTGTTCAAGAGCTATACAATATTAACCTTTCACTTGGATTTAGCATTTCTATTGAATCTATTGTCTTCTCGGTGAGCTATTTGGAGATTTATCCTTGCTAAATAGATGCGGTTGAAATTCAAATTTTTATTTTTTTAGATACTTGTACTCTGGCTATAATCATCCCGTAGATGTAAGCAATAAGATGATCAAGTTTCATCGCAATCGGGTGAACGGTTTATGAAAGCATAAGACATACATTCATTTTTATTTATTTAATAAGGAAAGTTTGATTATTTTAGTATCGAATTACTAAATTTTAAACACGAATTACTAGACGCAAAAGCATCCATCTGACACAACGTGAAAACTCATTTCCCGTTTTTGGTTCTGTTTGAACGTTTACCTTACTTAATTTTTTTTTCTCTTTTTGCAGACTGAAAATGCTTCCGTTCGGCCTTACGTGCCCCTGCTAACACCTCGCTCTTCAACTCAGGGTAAGTTGAATTTCATGATAAAACTTTCACATTAAGCATTGCAACGGCATTTTGATTCATTATAATTCATATTTCTCAACATGTTTAATTGCCTTTGCTTCCCGAAGTTTCTAATTTCTCGAAACAAGTACAAAAAAATATTGCATTAATTATCAAAATATTCTTCATTCGTGATTTTTATAAACAGGAAAGTAATGGATTTGCTAAACCTCAAATAGAAAACAAATGGGTTGAAAGGCACTATAGTGTGCCATTGACTTTGTCGCCAATATGATATCTGAAAACCGAGACTAGGGTTTGACCGTTTTAAAAAACCAGTTTTTCAAAATTAAAATCAATTTTAAAATTAAGAAAGCCGATTTTCCGAAAAGCCTAGGTACTCTTCTTCAATATATATTGAATTTTAGTGGTTGGGACGGATTCGTTTAGCAGCTGAGTGCTTAGTGCGACGAGAAGAAAGTTTATTAACAAGTGAAGGTATATTTGAGATTCTGGAAAAAATGAACTAAAAAAATTTGAACACCGAAATAAGTTTGAAATTATATACTTCAGATGAACAAATTCCAGAATGAAGACGAAGAGAATTTTCAACTCTTTTACTGCATTTACAAAATTTACAAAACATTTGCAGTTCCAGAAATCTAGAGTGTTTTTGTTAGCTTCAAAGTTATGAAGTTTATCCGTCTTGAATATTTCTAAATTCTTATGTGCAAACCCTTTCTGGTGGACAGCAAATATAAGAAACTATTCATAAGAGTAATGGTTTTTTAAAAGAAGCCATGGGGAAAATCGATTCATAAGTTTCTTGAAGACCTTGCGGAAATTGCAAATCCAAAGGCACTAAAAGCTGAATTTTTATTATTTGAGGCAACGAATAAAACAAATTATACTTGTTATTTGATCCCATGAAAACTATAAAATTAAGCTCAAAAGCTAGTGAAGAAATATTTTCAATTTCGGGCAATAATGTGTCCAAAATAAAAACAAGACTTAACCACCGTTCAGTGGATATTTTAGGTTTTTTAAAATCCTTTTTTCTTAAGAGAAATTAAAATTATAGAAAATAATATCGATATATTTTGAATTTTTTTTTGTGTTAGTAATATGCGTATGTAATTCTTAATTTTTCTTCTATTTGTACTTTGATGTTAATTTCGTTTTGTTATTTTGTATAAATTAAAATAATTTTCCTCTAATCTACTTTTTCACAGCTAAAACCGGTTTTTGTACTAACTATAGCCTAAACTGTCTTCCAGCAATCCTAATGTTATCTTGTGTATTTTTTGCACTGGTTCAGTTATGCATGAACTATTTTATGAAAAATGATAAATTAAATGTAATATATAAATATATCAATTAAGGATTTTATATTAGTTTTATTATTAAAAAATTTTAATTGCCATAAGACACTGCAATATTATTTTTAATGTGAATAGAAACAGAAAATATTTATTACTTTACAATTCTTAGCTCTATGTATGCCCTTTTTTGAAATCGGCTGAATTATTAATTTAAAAAATTTCTTCAGCGTAATTTCTTGACCTTTTAGTAATTCTTTTTCTGATCTGATGGTTTCCTTAATTCGTTATGACGCTTATTGTAAAGAACGGTTGTCAGGTGAAAGAGACGACAGGAAATATTCTGAGCCTGCAGAATGGTGAAAGGGGGGCGGCATTTATATTTACGAGTTGATGCAGTTGGAAAAAAGTTGCTTGTTTGAAATTTTGTGTGGAGATTAGTTCATTCGTTCTTTCCTTTTGGTTATGTACTGTTCATGTTATCCACTCAGCCCTTGGGTTCAATATGCTGGAGAAGCTTCTAGGATCCGGCTCACGCTGCTAGCAAAATCATGGGCTGTTTTGTTTTTTTAATTCTGCCCGATGCCTTCTTCAGATGTCGAAGGTGTCGCATGATCAAAATTTTTGCCATCACAACAGATCGTTTACTGTTTATTGGCATGAAATGATAGACTACTTTTTTTCACACAAAAAGGTTGTGCAAATTGTTTACTGATAAATGTAAGTTGATGCTCTTTCATGTTTTATTAGTATCTTATCATTTTATATATTTCATTATCTGACGATACGCATGCAAGATGCTTGTTATAAGCGTCAAGCGCAAATTGAAGAATTTCGTGCTAAAAGCTCATTCATTTCTTTTGCATTATTTCAGTGGGACATGGTTACCTGGTGGTCAGGTCTCGGCTTCGGAGCCGGGGGTGGTCGAGGTAGCCTGGGGGAAAGGTCTCGGCTTTGGAACCGGAGGGTTGCCGGTTCAAGGCCCAATTCCACCAAATAGCCGCTGTGTAAGCGGGTCTGAAGCACGTTACATAAGTCGGGGCCGAACATCCTCCCGCTTTTGTGATGTTAAAGTTTGGAGATAAGGTGTTGTCACCTGATTTGACCGCTGCTCAAAATGACGAAATCCGTACCAAAATAGCCCTACTGTTGCTTCAAAACGTGACGTTAATATAACTTAAACTAAAAAAAAAACTAAAATAAAAGATCGAAACAGGAGGGTGTTAGGTTCGATACTCAATTCCACAAAGAACCGTTATGTAAGCGGGTGTGTGGTGCTCGTTAAATTCGTCGGGACCAAACAGCTTCCCACTGGTGTGGTGCGGAAGCTTGGAGAGAAGGTACCAGTTCAGGTGTCGTCCACGTCATTTGGACGCAGCTCAAAAACGAGGTCCGTCCCAAACAAGCCCTATTATTGCTTTAAAACTAATGTTAATATAACCTCACTAATTACTTAATAAAACAGTCCTTTTTTTCCGCCTGAAAATGTTCTGATGTAGTGTGTATATAAGACTGTAAGAATAATTAAAATTAATATTTATTATATATTCATTATAAAAAAGTGGGCTTAAAGGAGAAAAAAACTTTTGCAATAAAATTTTTTAAATGTATATTTATAGTTCTGACAGTGCGCATTTACTAAGAAAAATTCTCTGAAGAAATCGAATTGCTTAGAAGCCATAATTTACAACAGCCAATATGGAAAACTAACTATATGTTCTAACTTTTTTACAGAATTCTTAATCGTCTGAATAGAGCAACTATAGGGATGTTCGTACAGAAATAATTATTTATATAATACCTTTTAATTATTCACTTTTCTTTAAATGTTATAAACTCTAAATATCTAATCGTGATTTTATTTCTTTACAGCTACTGATCCTGATTATTATAAAAAGGTAGGTTGTATTTCTTAATTATTTCTTTTAAAGAAAGTTGACGAGTTTTATTCAATGATGAGAAAGCATTTTTGTTTTAATTAAATAAAACACTGTGTTTTTCGAATTGTTTTTTAAAAAAATAATTCCATTTTTAGAAATAAACAATATCCTATTCAGATCGGTCTTTTTTGCCTGATCATGTGGAAAGTAGGTGTAGATATTTTTTAACAGATAAAAACTTCAAATTCGAGAATATAAAAATTTCAAATCATCTGTAGTATTTGTTAGAACAAAATAAAAAGCTAAGAAATGCATGAATAAAAATGTGCCTCATCAAATTTTTCACTAATTTCATGATGGATATCTTTTAATTTTCCCTTGATTTTCCCCCCATCACTTGCATATTTGCAAGTACATTAAAAGTGTTTTTTTGCATTGATTGTATTGCTTTTTCAATATAAACGAAATTACTGCATACGTTTGATTGTATTCTGTCGATTAGTTAATCGAAAAAATTACATTTTCATTAGCATAAAGGCTCAGTTTTGCTTACATTTAAAGTAGAGGCACAGGCACAGCGGAGCCCGTGGCATAATATCCAAGACAAAAAATTAGCTTTAAACTTAAGTTTAACTTGCCACACAAGGTCAAACAAACATAAAAATATTTTTTGAAATCACCAAAAATCACTGCAAAACAAGTTTTAGCTAAACTTTGATATACAAACCATTGACACCTTGCGAGGTTGGCTTCAGTGCCGTATTTTTTTCCCGTTAAGCTAATGCAGCCGGTCGCTTCACATTTATCTATAACACTGAAATTTGGCCATAAACAATTTTTTTGGCGAAAATGACTATACATCAAAGATGTTCATCAGTTACACAAAATATACCATAGAAAAGCTGTTTTAAAATTTAAAAATATGCAAATAACTTATTGTACTCACTGTTACACCGTTCACACTTGTTTTCAACTCTGTATAATCTGATATGAAAATAAAAAAATCGTAACCTTTCTTGGTAAACTATATTGGATGTTTTTTCACGCCTGGTGCCAAGATGAAAAGATTATGCTTGGAAGTAACCCTAGAAAGTGCCTCATTCATGGACTTCAATCTACTACCACCATCTGCAATAAATGCCTTACAAAACTGTATAAATACTGTAAAAATCAATATTTTCGACATGATGTATTTTGAATAGCTATTTATAATTAGACGTAAATAAAGAAATGTATCCCGTATACATACCAAAGCTTTTGTTTGCGCATGCGCGGAAAAGAGCAACGCTCGGATAGTATTTTAAACGCACGCACAACAAACAATGAAAATCGCACTTATAAATTTATTTTGATATGACTTAAATATACAAAATCCTTCCCCAAGAAATGCCCTATATAATGTTACAATTGCGTCCAATATTAATTTCTTGTTTTTTTGTCTTTCAAACATACATACAATTTCAGGAAACTTCATTTTATGCCATGCATAGAAATGCCACTCTGAATTTGAAATTTAAATAAATAATACAGTTATATTGAAAGTATTTTTGTGTTTGACTTTTAATTTCATTTTTTTCTACTACAGTTGTCAATTTTTCTGTGCGTAATAATTCAGCTCAATTTATTGTAAAGTAGCTGTTACGCGGCCTGTTGCTGCCGCAGAAGAAATAATTTTGGAAATATCGTTTAAAAATTCAAATAACTGTCTTGTTTAATTAGGAATGATAGAAAAAATAATATTTTTCATATCGGAAATGAATACATTAATTGAAATTGTGTCATATATTAAGGAGAAGCATAAACAATATGAATTATATATTTAAAACATTATAATTAAACACTCTAGGGCTGGCAGTTTTTTTGCTATTGTTTTTCTATTTTCAGCAGAAACAAATAAGTGCAAGTAATAAGTATTAAAAGATTCATCGCAACCTGATGAGTGGTAAGGCAGCGCATAATTGACATATAAACATTTTTATATAAACAGATCAGTCTTGCATTATTTATTTACAAACCCTTTCTTGTTAATTTTATTTTTTTGATAAAATTTAGAATTTACACAGCGTTGAACAAAATTAAAACTTGAATGCGATCACTAAAGGTCACGGAGGTCGGGTGTCAAGGTTTGGCTTCGTATCCGAAGAGTTTTAGACCCGATACCACCAAAGAACCATCATGTAAGCGGGAGTGGTGCACGTTATATCAATCGGGCAAACGCCTTTTCTCTGGCGTGGTGTGGTGTGGAAGCTTGAAGATGGTATTCCAGCTTAGATTTCGGCCTGGTCATTTGACCGCGATTGAAAAATACAAAGTTCGTTCCCAAATAGCTCTAATTTTGCTTTGAAAATTATCGTTAATTAAACTAAACCAATAAAATCAGGCGATTTGGGAAATCTCGAACATTTTAGGATTTGATACTTTTTTGAGATCAGCTGCAAGCCCTTCTTTGTAACTGAAATTCTTGACTTTTTAATATTTAGATTAACTTCCTAATTTGATTTTTTTAAATATGTTTGTGCTGAACTTTGCCCAAATGATTTGTTGTAATTCTTACTTTTCCTTTGAATAACTCGTTCTTTGATTTGAATCTGAAAGATTTTCTTTTTCCTTTCAGTTGTATGAAGCTGCGAGTAGGAAAATTGCAGCCGAGAGCAGCAGGGCCGATTTCTGGAAAGGCCAATATCAAAGGCTGAGGCAACGGCTGGCACCACGACAACAGGTGTGAACTTATTAGATTTGAATGAGTCATTTTATTACTACTTGTACCATTCCAAAACAATTTTTCAGATGAATATTTTATGAAGAGGGAGGAGAATTGCATATCCACATCATCTATCCTATAATATATTACACGCGCTGAGCGCCATTGTGCATGGAGCACTTATGATAATCTTATGCTTGGAACAATTACTACTTTAATGCTTTGAGAGTGACTTGCAATTCATTGCCTGATTTTTCTTGTTTTTCTTAGAAATCTGCGGATGCTTCCGATTCATTCATTCTATCTGAAAAACTTTCTAAATAGTGTGTAGGCGCTCTACAGACCATTCGAAATACAACTACCAAATTTGGCACATGCATACCTTGGAGGTCAAGATTGTGTGTATCTCGGGTCCCTTTTTGAATTTTTAATTAGGATTTTAATTACTAACACTTCCACCAAAAAATGTTTTCTTTTTAAACCGACATATGAGTAAAGCTTCAATTTTTTCCCCACGCTAACAAGATTAGGCTTAATATATTTTCGGTTGATTATTTCAAACGATTACATTCTTAGGGGTTGATACGTTTGAAACTAAACACTGTTAATTAATCTATATTTCTGATTCATTCTGAAGTACTTTTGAATAAAAATAAAGCAGAATTAAGGAAATAAAAAAATTCTAATCTGTGAAGCCTAATGTCAACTGGCATAGAAAATTCCCGCATTTGCATTCCCATTGTGGTGATATCTTAATAATCCAGTAACGGCCACTAACTAGCGATCGCGTTTGTCGAATGGTTAAGTTACACGACTTCAAACCTAAAAATAACAGGTTCTATCCTTGGCGGAATTCAACCTCCCTATTGGAACAACTCCAGCCAAACCCATCGCCACACAATAATTGGCGTTGAAAATTCACGTATGTGCATTGTATTTTGATTGTTGACAATTCTATTTTCAACTGTTATGGATTTGGTTTTGATGTTTTTCGATCGATTATTTCAAACGATTACGTTTGTTTCCTTAGTATTTGATGCATTTAAAACTAAACATTTTACACAGTATAGTTTATGAATTATCTACTGTCTGCTGTTGTAATTTTTCCCTTGGAAATCAGTGTTATTTGCCAAATTCAAGTAACGATTTTTAAAAATAAACCAAACAAGTTAAAATATTGTT
>JAPMOQ010033355.1:0-17682 GCA_026543055.1 Argiope trifasciata
CGTGTGTGTGTGTGTGTGTGTGCGTGTGTGTGTGTGTGTGTGTGTGTTGGCGCTCTACAGGTCAGACCGTTAGACCTACAGCTACCAAATTTGGTACATGTATACCTTGGAGGTTCGGAATGTGCACCTTGGAGCCCTTTTTCCGAATTTTTAATTAGATTTTGATTTAATTAAAATTTAAGCGAAATTTCGACGTTTTTCCGCTATAACTTCCGAAAATATTATTGCACAAACATGATTTTTATATCCATTTAAAGATAAAAAAATTAGCTTTCTAAAGGTATCAGATTTATCAATTTATAACGTAAGCTTCTATTTTTAACGAATTTTTAAAGAAATATTTTAACCATGTTTTTAGCACGTGACTGGATAAAATAAAAGAATGCCGGAAGTTCAAATAAAAAAAACTATCATCGCAAAATAAATCTAAAGAAATGATACTTTTAGCACGTGACTGGATAAAATAAAAAAAAACAAAAAAATGTGATATTTTCGAAAAAAAATAAATGCAAAGCAAACGTTTCTATTATCGTTTGCAATATCTAAATCATTTTATTCAACAAATCTTCTTTATTTATGGTAAACCTGATTGAATTTAGACAGGATATGCATTGAAATCTCGACTTAATGGCATATTTATGTAATCGTTTGCAATATCTGTATCATTAATTTAATACTTTTTTTCCCTTTCTCGCTTTCTTTAAAAAACATATTTAATATTTTGGCAACATCATCGAAATTTTTTTTTAATATTTTGGAAGCATAACCGATGATTAAAACTGACTGATTTATAAAATGAAAGAATATTATTAGGAAAAGGTGTACTTTTAGAATTTTCCGTCCATCATCTTAAAGAAAATACTAAAGAAAATGCCCGGAATTACTTCAAGGCTAATGAATATGTGATTTAATTGAAAATTTTAGAACGCTTTATTCATGGCGAACCAGCTGGTCGCCAAAGGCGGCTAGTTTAGAATAAAGCGAAAGAGAGACATCGAAGTAAAGTTTCCTTGTGGTTCCATGCAGTCATAACCCTTTTTTTCCCCGTGTGGTATTCGTTTAAAGAAGTAATGCGAAGTAATTATTCTTAAATAATCAACATGCCTTTTCTTTAATTATGGTAACCTTGCTGAAAGTGCCATTTAAACTTCAATCAAACTCTTTTTTAATCTATTTCATTTTGAAAATAGCAATAATCATTCTAGGCATTTTTGTGCACAAGTCAGGTGAATCTTTCCTGTTTTAGTTGATAAGCTACTATAGTTCTAATTATTTTAAAATTTTGAAACAAAAAAAAGGTAAAGGGATCGACAAATTCACTTTGTCGTCATGTCATTGTAAGAAAAGAAAAAAAAATACAAAATACGTTTTTGAAGATTTAAAAAAAGAAAAAGATCTGAAATCTTAAGATTTATTATCAAACAAAAAAAACGAATATTAAATACTAATTGAATTTGTCATCATGTCGTCGTAAGGGGAAAAAAAGACAAAATGCGACAAAAAAAAATTATATATGTTTAATATAAACATAAATAAATTTATATATAATTGTCTTTGCTTGCTGTAAAATGGTTATTTTCAAAATTTTATTATTTAATATTAACATATATAAATTTTTATATAATTGTCTTAGTTTGCTGTAAAATGGTTTTCAAAATTTTATTATTTAATATAAACATAAATAATATTTTATATAATTGTCTTAATTTGCTATAAAACGGTTATTTTCCAAATTTTATTATTTAATATAAATATATATATAAGTACAAAACACACCTTATACGCAGGTCTGTACAGTAAAAGCTCTTTATTCGAGGGGTATATGTTCCAGAAATATGCCGCGAATACAGAAACCGTGAATACGGAATGATCATTTATATGGGATTATAGAGGATGCTTTCCTAGGTGAGAAAATATAAGAAAACAAATATATAAAAAAAATCAATTTAATTGCAGTTTCTGAACATTTTGATTAATTACTTAAGGCTTAAGCAATGGTTTGAAGAAATTTGTCATTTTCTCTTGCTTGGCGCTTTTTAAAAGCTCCTTCCATTCAGACTGATACGCAGCAGTCGCATTAGCAATTTGCCTCTTAAAAATAAGACTTCGTTAAATAGACAGATTAATGTTCATAAAGAAATCGCAAAGCTCATTTGCCATTCTTAAACCTTCACTCAGATTTTTCAAATTTAATGTTGCGTTTCCAGTGCTTGTTGAAGCCTTTTCTTCAATGGGCTGTGAATTTAACATGTCCTCCAAGTCGGTTTCAGTCAGATCTTCATCTTGTAATTCAAGCCATTCCTCAATGTCACTTGATTCTATCTGTTCGAACCCATCTCATCCTCTTCCATTCGCGATTTCGGCTATGTTTGCATTGAACAACATACTTTAGACAAAGTTGTAATAAGATCTATTTTACTTTTTTTGTTAGTCCATTTGACGGCATTTCCAAAGGATATTGGGTTGGATACCTTTTGGAATCCTTTTATTATTATGTATGTACTTATTAGATCCGCGAATAAAGAAATTTTTAGCCGCCGATACAGGAATTGAGTCGCATTTGTTGAATCCGCGAATGAAGGAAGCGCGAATAAGGAGCTTTTACTGTATTGCAGAAAAACAAGGTTTCTATTGGACAGTCACTTATTTAAACCACTTGAATGAATTTGATTTCATAATATGAATTGTTTGTAATTCAATTAACACGTTGACTGCCAACTACGAGATAGCTCGTAGATTGCGTTCTTTTCTAGGACGCCAACTCCGAGTTTTCTCGCACTGTGTTTCCTTGCCATTTTTGTGCAGCTACGAATCAACTCGTCGTTTATCAGTGCTCATATCGATAGATGGTTTCTGGGAAAAGAACAAAAAATCAATATTGGCTTGCATTGAACAGAAAATTGATTAAAAAGATAACAAAAAATATAATTAAAATCAAATAGTCATTTTAGGCCAGATTTCTGAAAATTGCCTTGGCATTTAACATGTTAATTTGCAAAAATGTAATTTGTAATCGAATTCTCCCTTACTACCTTATATGCTGAGGTTCCTGTGGGTTCTTGGTAACTAAAGAAAATGTTAACCTATTAAATGATAATTATAATTTATTTCGTTAAATTTTAATTCAACATCAGTAGCACAAGCTGATTGTGAAGTTAAGAAAAAAATTCAAAAGTTTTATAAAATTTATAAATTAAAAATTAAAATCTTGAAGATGAATAAAATAAAAATTAAAATCTAGAAGATGAATAAAACAAAAATAATAAAGTGTTTCAAAAATTTTCTTATAAATGTGGCTTTCCGTGGGGAAAATTACCGGTTAACGAGACTTTGAATTAATATTGAGGTGGAATGTATTGGGTTGTTCGGAAAGTAATTTCGTTTTTTCCCGTCAGAGGACTTAATTACGTTTTTTCGAAACCAACTTCACACTTAAGTCGCATAACCATTATATGTCTTGAGAGCTGATATTGCAAGGCTTGTGTGTGAAAAAGTTCTATTAATTCTACGCAGTAGTTTTTGGTTGGTGCCCTTTTAAATATGGAGAGCAATAAGCAGCATTTTCGTCATATTTTACTTTTTTACTTCAGAAAAGGTAAAAATGCTGTCCAAGCGAGAAAAAAATTGACGGATGTGTATGGAGAAGGCGTGTTAACAGTACGCCAGTGCCAGAACTGGTTTGCAAAATTTCGATCCGGCAATTTTGATGTCGAAGATGCACCACGGTCTGGAAGGCCGGTCGAAGCTGACAAAGATGCGATAAAGGCATTAGTTGATGCAAATCGGCGAATAACCACACGAGAGATCGGTGAGAGATTAAATTTGTCGAATTCGACTGTTTATGGCCATTTGAAAGGCATGGGCTTAACCTCGAAGCTCGATGTGTGGGTGCCCCATGTCCTTACGGAGCGAAATTTGTGTCGTCGCGTTGACGCGTGTGATTCGCTCCTCAAACGTCAAGAAAATGATCCATTTTTGAAGCGGATTATTACTGGGGACGAAAAATGGGTTGTATACAACAATGTTAAACACAAGAGGTCATGGAGCAGAAAAGATGAACTGGCTCAAAGCGTGTCAAAAGCCAACATTCACCAAAAAAAGGTGATGCTCTCCGTTTGGTGGGATGTCAAAGGAATCGTTTTTGTTTTTTTTGAGCTTTTGCCGGACAATACAACGATTAATTCAGAAGTCTATTGTCATCAGCTGGACAAATTGAATGATTCACTTAAAGTGAAGAGGCCCGAATTAATCAACAGGAAGGGTGTAGTGTTCCACCAGGATAATGCGAGACCTCACACAAGTTTGGTCACTCGCCAAAAACTTTTACAGCTTGAATGGGACGTACTGCAACATCCACCATATTCTCCAGATCTGGCGCCTTCCGACTACTATTTGTTCCGGTCCCTGCCAAATTTTTTGGATGGCAAAACCTTTACCTCAAATGAAGATGTCAAAAACCACCTGAACCAGTTTTTTGCCAGCAAGGACCAAAACTTTTATGAGAGGGGAATTATGTTACTGCCAGAAAGATGGCAAAAGGTGTTGGACCAGAATGGCCAATATATAATTTAATAAAATATTTATTCATTATACGAAAACTGTCTTTCATGTTCCCCCCAAAAAAACGAAAGGACTTTCCGAACAACCCAATAGATTCTTATGATCTGTGCAGGAAGCAACAGAACTTATTTTTTCAGGAACATTTCTTTGATAACCACATTCACACAGGAATAAACACTAAGACAAGACAAGACTTAACAAAACACTACACTCTCAATGCACAATGCATTATGGGTTAGCCTATCAGGCATCGCCATCTAGTATCCGAAAGAGAAGATAAGAATTATGTAACTGCTACAATATTCTTTTTTATCATGATACATTAAAAATTTGGTTCCCGATTTTCAGGGTTTTGTACGTGACGAAGCTCCTTGTTGGTAAAACAGCTGCCGACATTTTCCCACTGAAGACGTCAACAAAAACTTTTTAGGAATGTTTCTTCCCCACTTCTTTTGTAGGCGTGTGTTTTAAATAATTAGGGCAATGAAATGAACCAAAAGGTTTATTATTGGTGAAATACTTTTTCATTCATAGGTGTTTTTAGAAAAATTAAGTTGTAAATTTAGGGAAAAAATGTATATGTATACGCATATTTATACTCATAATTTCTTATATTTTGGTTCGTTTCGTTCATCAGTATATTCTATAACTTGTGAACGAAGAAAAATAGGATTTTTGCTTTACAATTTTCTGTAGAGTGCTAAGCGTTTTGACTAAATTTCATTAAAAATCAAAATATTTTATATTTTCTAATAATTTTGTTGTATTTACAGTATTTCGTATAATAATTGGCAATATATCTAAAAACCATAGCTTTAAATTGTGTGTTTTTTTTAAACCTAGTTATTCAAAAATGTTCCTTCGAACGTAGTCGGAGCTATTTTCTAATTGACAACATGAGAGCCCATTACCGTCATCCACCTGAGGTTGGGTTGCATATCGTCGGCAACAAGAAGAATCGAAGGTTCTTTCTATTTGTGATTTTCACTCGAAACGGCGAGGCGTGCCTGCACACACACCCTAGCGTCTAACCTTTGACTGGAGTGATGTCATCGCTTAAAAGCGGCACCACCTCTCATTAACATCTCCACCTAGCTCATCATTGGACTCATCGAAATGAAATGTGCCCCTCGATCACTGTGTGCTCAAGGAAGATAAACAGATGAATATTTACCACGTTTCCTAATCACGAACCCATAGTCACGTGTCCCACTCTAATGGCCAATGATTGGGATGCTTCTTAAATGACCATTTGGAATGGGCTTCGAGACCCCAAGGGAGCAAATGGAAAGGAAAACAACAATTATTTGAATGAGATGATTTAGTGCAAAGCAATGGGAAGATTTCCTTTCACTTCTTTGCTACAAACAGGATTTAAGCCATGAAACTGTAGTCATTAGCATCTCAGTTTAATAGATATGCGTTCCGTTTCAAACAACAAGGGGTAATATATTGAAAACGGAAATATACCTTTATAAAGCTTAATCAGCTTTTTTAAAATTCTAGCATGTTGTTTTGCTGCAATTATTGAAACCTTGACTAAACAAAATATAATATAGAAGCATATAAATTTCTTGAAATGCATTCGCATTCTGATTTTTTTTATGTCGCTGCATTATAATTTTTGAATAAATTTACTAAATAATCACCAATTGATTTCACAAAATGGAAACCTTCAGCATTTTATCGCCTTATTAATGCAATCGCAGCAGACTAAAATCTTTATAGAAAATGATTTAGTGCAAAACAATGTGAAGATTTCCTGTCACTTCTTTGTTACAAACAGGATTTAAGCCATGAAACTGTAGTCATTAGCATCTGAGTTTAATAGATATACGTCCAGTTTCAAGAAACGATGGGTTGAGGTAGTAAGTCTTCTATTTTCTGAATCACACGCTTGACTTGAAAACAGAAATATACCTTTATAAAGCTTAATCAACATTTTTAAAAAGCTAGCATATTGTTTTGCTGCTATTATTGAAACTTGACTAAACAAAATACAGTATAGAAACAAATCAATTTCTTGAATTGCATTCGCATTTTGATTTTTTTTTTCTATGATGCTGGATTTATGATTTTGAATAAATGTACTAAATAATCACCAGCTTTTTCACAAAATGGAAACCTTCTTATTAATACAATTTTAATTTTATCGCCTTATTAATACGATAAAATCAGACAAAAAAACTTTGTATAAAATGGTTTATTTTAATGATCATGTTGTTGTTTATGAATTTTAGTGGCTCTAGAACCAACCTTGGCTAAACTGCACCAATTTTAATGATCATTATTTTGTACTTGTTGAAAACAAGAATTCCCGACAATTCTTTTTAGAAAGAAGGATGCAATGCAAATATATTAATTGGAGTTATTTAAACTGTAGATTACGGACTTCGAAAACCCAATTTTTTTAATTAAAAAATATTTAGTTTTAATCAAAGAAAATATCTTAAAATTTAACGCATTTAATTATTTGTGTCACTTAATAATCGGCAAGTAAAAGAATATATAATAGTAATGTGACACTAGGCAAATCAATTTACATGCATGGAAACCTGAAACATAGATGCATACATTCTTTTAAGTAATGGAATACATCTTCCTGCAGTATTAAAGATGAAATCCAGATCTGATTGCGAAGCAAAATAATAATAATGATGAATTTATCTCAAATACTGACTTTATTTCTTTTAGGTACAACAAAATGTACAAATAATAAAGTAACATTGTTCCCTATAATATCTTATTTAATACAAATCAGATTCCAAATATTTTAATGAAGGAGTCATAAATAAAAGGAATTAAGATGCCGCATAATCTCGGAATCTCGAAATCTCACCTAAATTATCTGGGTGAAAAGATCTCAAAATCCTGCCATTCAGAAATCTTCTTAAAATTCAGAAAAAAAAAAAAACTACAGAATGCACGAAGAGTTACATTGTTGTCATAAAAATGACGTCAGAAGGAGATCCAATTAACATGGGAAAATTACCGAATTTGCCACAAAGTGACGAACTGTGACCAGCTTGCGAATTTCACAACTGTATAGGCAATAAATATACCAATAATAAAATAACTTTGTTTATTTTGTTCCCTATATCTTATTTAATATAAATCAGATTCGAAATATTTTAATGAAGGTGTCATTCAAATCATCATGAATTAAGATGCCGCATCAGTCGAAATTATCTCTGTGAAAAGATAAAAATCTCAAAATTCAGAAATAAAAATGACAGAATGCAGAAAAAAAAGTTACATTGTTGTCATAAAAATGACGTCAGAATGGGGATCTAATTAACATGGGCAAGTTACCGTATTTTGCCACAAAGCGAACGAACTGTGACCTGACTGCGAATTTCAGAGCTATTCCTTTTTGCTCAACGAAATCTGATGAAATGTCGTTGCGAAATCTGACTTTGCTAAGAAGGAAAAGTGTAGAAGTGGACATCTGAAAAGCTGGTTGTCTGAAAGTGGGTGACTTCGAATGCGCGTATTTCGGTAGCTGTAACTTTAACGACGGAGTCTGAAGAAAGCCGAAACAAAAGGCGTGCATCGCATTGTTTCTCGCCCGGTGAATTATGGGTGAGATGCCTTGCCACGCTTTTGAAAGGAGCATCCATAAGAATCAAACATTACTCAAGGAAGAACTAAAAGGAGGAAGCACGAAGGAGTTGCTTTTTTCTTCTCTTTAATAAAGGGAGCTATAGAAGGATGGCAAGTTGATCGTATTACTCAAATAACTATTTGGGGCATGAGAGAAATGGGAAGAGGCTTATACCAAAACCATTTCTTTTCTTTTTAAAAAAGAGGAATTCGGTACTTTAAATTCACGTAGGTCATTTTCAAATATTACGGCTGAAACAAGTTTTTGTAATAGATATTTATTAACACATTGAAGGCGGTGAATCTTGACGAAAGTATGCTAGGTAACGCTGATCAAATCGTAGCACTGCTTCTCCCGCCTTTAATGTGTTAATGAATCGAAATAAAAAAGAAGGAAAAAAACCTCTAAGCACTGAAACCTTTTACAACTTGGTATATCTAGCATAAAAAGTTAATACCCCAAATAAATTCTCAATATGAAGGATTTATTGTTTCAAATTGTATTTTGCATACTTTACAAATTCAAATAGAATGCCTTTGGCCCTTAACCACTTTGCATACAATGACGTACATCAAATTATTAAATTTTTAACCTGCGATTAAGTGAAAAGTATTAAATTTAAAAGGAAAAAAGTCTCTTGAAACGTATTACTATTAAAGGAATTAAAAAAATAGTAAATATTCCAATGAGGAAGCTAGTAAATTCGTCATTTAATTAGGAAGTTCTTTAAATTCATATGTCAAGTGGTTAATTACTTTATTATATAAATTTTAATTTTGCCGTTTATGCTTCGTTAGTCAGGTAACAGACGTATTGTAAAAGTCTGTTAAAGCCTCGGATCTGTCTACAATAATAACTCATTCATATTAAAACTATTTATAAAATAATAAAGTTGAAATAAAAATTAGCAGTTAAAAACTTGGTGAAGAACTCTCCTTCTCCGCTCTCATATCATTGCACATTCTTCTAACAAAAGGCCAATTTAGAGTCTTTAATTGAATGATATGAAAATTGCTTCTGAGCTGAATCGGATGAAAAGAAATAGAAAAATGCATCAGTCATATCTGAAAGAGGGGAGCTTTCAAAAAAAGATGTTCGCTTACATAAAGCAATTGGTAACTTGGTAAAAAGCGAAAGCAGATGAGTGAATTCAAACCTAGTGCATTGTAATTTCTAACTTTTTAAAAATAGGTGAATTTTTCTTTATCTAATACTCCTTCTTTCACATTGATTTTCCGGTTTAGAGAAGGGGTAAAAAAGGTACATAACACCTACAATACAGGTTTGATAAGAAAAAATTACCTTAATGATTTGTTTCAAATTTGTTTTCCTTCATCGATTAAAAATCTCCAAGTTATTCCCTAGTTTAAACAATATATATAATCGGAAAATGGAGAAATATATATGAAACAAGTGATAAAAGTAACAGCAAAGTATATCTCTTACGTTTCTTTTATCTCTATGAACAATTATTATTGTTGCTTTACAATGTCCTCTCTAATTTATTATTTTTTCAAACTTTTCTCTTATATCCATGACAAAAATCTAGTACGCTCTGGGTTTGGAATCAAAAGAAATAAATATGTCCACTTAATATAAACGCAACTTTTCCGAGACTTGCAGTTGCTATTTTCCAGCCTTAAAAATCCTAATCATAAATATGAAGAAAAAATTAGATATATTTCTTCTTATTATCTTTAAAAAATTACAAAAAAAGAAAGAAAATAATTCATTATGTTATAACCGTTATAGTAAAATAGCGAATTATCTATCGCAACTCGCTAACTTTCAAGAAAGCGAGTGACTTTCAAATGAAGCGCAAGTTGTTGCTTAACGACGCAAATGATTTAATTTCATTCAACTTCGAGATTGTGTCAGATTACTGTTATTTGAAGACATCTGTGAGATAAATGATAAACTCGTTTTTACCATTTTTGGCAAATTTGCTTGGCGCAGTATAACTAGACATGGCTCATAAAACTACAAATAACCAATTTTTGGCATGGATCACTTTCTTAATAATAAAAATGCTTAGAATCTGCTACTTTACTGTATAAATTTACCCGTCAATTTAAAACGAGAATGCTGAATCAGAGCATCATTTCGCATTTCCAAACTGATCTATTATTGGATTAAATGTTGACATTGTCCCTAAGCGGATAGATATCTGACTAGCTGGTATCTAGCACGTTGCGGCCGCCGAAAAAAATATTAAGTGCAATCAATCAATAATTTAGCAATGTTTTATCGAAATAGGATGAACGGCAAGAAAGTAATAAAATACGAACAAATATCCATTTTTATATATTAGATTTGTGTATTCTTTTAGGATTGTTAAACTTGGTGTTCTTCCAAAATGGTAATGAAAGAAACTATTTATTGTATCTCGTGATTCGGTCAGTATTCGTTCAGAATTCTCAAATTCAGTTTTAGAAAATGGGATTAAACTATTTTCTTTTAAAATTGATTAAAAGTAGAAAATATATGTATACCATGAAATCGTTAATATAGTTGAAAAGACAATTTTTGAAAATGAAGATGGTGCAAAATTATTTGTACTGCAATATTTTTGATGGTTACTTCGAAAAACGCAAAAACTTAATTAGTATTAAAAAAGCCCAGGGTTGGTCTCCCCAAAACTTTATCGCATAATCTATATCTATATCTATACTTATAATAAAGCTCAATGTGTGTGTGTGTGTGTGTGTGTGTGTGTGTGTGTGTGTGTGTGTGTGTGTGTGTGTGTGTGTGTGTGTGGGTGTGTGTGTGTGTGTGTGTGTGTGTGTGTGTGTGTGTGTGTGTGTGTGTGTGTGTGTGTGTGTGTGTGTGTGTGTGTGTGTGTTGGCGCTCTACAGGCCAGACCGTTGGACCTACAGCTACCAAATTTGGTACATGTATACCTTGGAGGTCCGGAATGTGCACCTCGGAGCCCCTTTTCCGAATTTTTAATTAAAATTTGAATTAATTAAAATTTAAGCGAAATTTTGACGTTTTTCCGCTATAACTTCCGAAAATATGATCGCATAAACATAATTTTTACATCAATTTAAAGATTAAAAAATTAGCTTTCTAACGGTATCAATTTTTTTAATTTATAATGTAAGCTTCTATTTTTAACGAATTTTTAAAGAAATATTTTAACCATGTTTTTATCACGTGACTGGATAAAATAAAAGAATGCCGGAAGTTCAAATAAAAAAATTATCATCGCAAAATAAATCTACAGAAATGCAACTTTTAAGCACGTGACTGTATAAAATAATATAAATATAAAATGTGATATTTTCTTTAAAAAATAAATGCAAAGCAAAGGTTTCTACAATCGTTTGCAATATCTATATCATTAACTCAATAAATCTTCTTTATTTACGGTAAACCTGATTGAATTTAGACAGGATATGCATTGAAGTCCCGACTCAATGGCATATTTATGTAATCGTTTGCAATATCTGTATCATTAATTTAATACTTTTTTTTTCCCTTTCTCGCTTTCTTTAAAAAAACATATTTAATATTTTGGCAACATCACCGATTTTTTTTTTAATATTTTGTAAGCATAATCGATGGTTAAAACTGATTTATAAAATTAAAGAATATTATTAGGAAAAGGTGTACTTTTAGAACTTTCCATTCATCATCTTAAAGAAAATATTAATTTCAGGTCAATCAATGCCCGGAATTACTTCAAGGCTAATGAATATGTGATTTAATTGAAAATGTTAGAACGCTTTACTCATGGCGAACCAGCTGGTCGCCAAAGGCGGCTAGTCTGTAATAAAGTTACCTCTTAGAATGAGTTGCATGTACTATAGCTAAACAATATTATCTTTAACTTGGATTTAGCATTTGTACTGAATTTATTGTGACACCTCAGATAATGATTTAGAGATTAATCCTTAGTAAATGGATGTGGTTGAGATTCGATTTTTTAAAATTTTATTTTAGATTATTGTACTATGCCTAATAACCCTTTCGTATATGTAAGTAATAAGCTGACCAAGTTGCATCGCAATCGGATGAACGATTTCAGGCTTTATCACTTGGCGAAGTATCTTCCGCACTTTCCGTCCGTTTCTATTCTCATGAACAAGTCAAGCAAGTTTTTCGTCATCGACAACTTTTTAAGCAGCTTGAAAATGCCGACGATGGTGACAGAAATATTGCTTCAACCCATCATGTGAAACTTTGAAGTGACATCACTTTCGCTGTCGTTGCTGACCGAAAGTGCCAACGATATATCGCCGTGTGATAAAGTCTTTAGGAAGAAATAAGAGACAAACATTCATTTTCATTTATATAGATTTTAGGTATTGTTACTATTTCGATAATATGATGAGTGTTATTTTGATGTATTGTGATGTTTGTTTCAGCGTGACTTCACCGCTGAAAGTCGGCCGTTCCCTGTCCCCACGCTGGCTGCCCTCGTGCCCTCGTACTACCCAGGTCCACAGGCGATGACCTCCAAAGAGGTAAGGGCACCCTTCACTTCCATCTAATTATTAACAGCCATCTAATTATTTAGGCACACTATGTTTTAAAAGCTTACGGTGCCTAAAACTATTGCACTATTAACACGTTGACTGCCAACAACGAGATGGCTGGTAGATTGCGTTCTTTTGTAGGACCAAACCATCCATGTCATTAGATGACACCTTCTCTATTACAGTTAAAAGACAACAAAAAAAGGGCCATCTAATAAGATAGATGGTCTGGATATCAGGCGAGGGTAGTGGTAGTGAGTGTGAGTGATCTTAAAGATAGCTGGTATTCTTTAGCTACTAGGTCGGTATCACCATTGCAGATGTACTTCAAAGCGTACGTTATTTTTTAAAGAAAAGCTTAATATCACTTCAGCAGCTACAAGCAGAAAATTTTATTACCTTTTTTTCTACTTTTCTCAGATTCTGATCAATTTCTAAATTTTTTCTTCCCTTCTGAAATTGCAATTACCACAAACCTCGTGAATAGCAGTATAGGTGAGGAATAAATTGATTTCATGATGCAATGAACGTGTTAAAAGCTGTAACACCATTGTGCCCGAAATAAGAATGAATGACTTATTTTATTACATTCTCGTATAGGAGAGAAATTGCACAAATTCCTCCTCTAGATTGGTATAAAATTTTATATTTTAAACTTCTGTAAAGAGTGTTTTTGGAATTATGTTGTTTTTTGGCGCTCGGTACTAAAACCAAAACCGTAGATTTCTATCAAATATAAAGTAATATCAAAGCAAAATCCATCAAACGAATATCTGTCTCTAGTCCTGTGTGTAAAAGGATAACTCGGAAGTGACCAAGTTACATGACTGAAATGTGGCATATGTCTTCTTCACTTAATTTGTTGCTGTACATCGAATTTCGACAATAATTTCATCAAGTTTAATGTCTGTCTGTCCATTTGCGTGAATACGATAACTTGAAGATGCGAGGACTTAGTAAATGAGATTTAGTGTATGGTCTAGTTATCAAATTTGCAGATTTCTTTCAAATTTTGGGCCAATTTATTTGTAGGGGATATCCAAAATGCATATTCCCTTTTACTTCACTCTACTACGAAGTACAGAAGAAATGGCTTGTTTGTTTGTATTATAGTCCCGTTTTAAAGCTACACTTGGGCTATTTTGGGACGGACCTCGTCATTTTGAGTCATGCTCAGAAGCAGAAGAAATCGCATTGTGTAGCTAGATGATGAAAGAATTTACCGTATATGTATATTTTTTTCACATTGCGTATTTTTGTTTTCAAAATAGTTTCACTTTGTGATAGCTATCCAAAGGGCATAATGTTACCCAAATCTGTAATGCATGCTAAAGAATCAAATGAAATTTTTCGCTTAAAGATTGGATTATGTTGTACAGAATATTCATTTTTGTGTACTCGATTTGTTATTATTGAAGTAATTTGAAATGTTTGCAGTTTTACAGCTACAGCTATGTGCATTTTAAATATTCCTCTGTTGGAATTCTAAACTATTTCTTATATGCCTTTAGTTTTTTTCTAAAATTCTATTTAGCAACTGTTTTCCAGTTTCTCGCCAATTGATCACTTCAGAAGTCCGATCGTAAGTAATCACATAAAATTAAATCTAAACAATGATTGTTTTGTGTGTTTACTTGGAAGTGCAATCAGAAATTATGGAATGCTCCAAAAAAACATATGCAAAAACAAACAAACAAAAAACACCTTTTGATCGCTTTTTTTAGTAGCGTATAATTATAACCATCATAGCATCCTTGGAGCAAATATATCGGTACATATTATTTAGAGTTTAATTTTTGAGGAAAAAAGTGTCCCTGTGTTTTTTTTTAACGTTCGATCGGCGCAATTGTAATGTTTAAGACGCGACATTAAATCGCAGTTCTGTAAAAATAAAGCAAATCATTACCTTAACACTCTAATAGAGTATCCTGCTGAAGAACCGCCGAATTAGTAAGACATCCTGCCAGAAATAACACGTTGAGTAATGTGCGTAAATAAAAGATCCACAACTGATCTAATGTGTTTCTCGGGGGGTAATAAACTATCGATGGAGCTCTTTTAATGGATTTCTGTGTCTCGCGAACTTCTTAATTTTTACTGTTATTTAATATCTGAAGTCGCTGTGAATCGAATTTTCATTGCAGTTTATCAGTCGTTTTTTTTTTTAATAGACAATAGATTCTTAAATTCAGTCAATGATTTTTTTTTCTGTTATAGCTTCTGAAACTTTATTCACCGTTAGTCAAAGCTTCATTTATTTCTTCCTTGTCACTCAGTTGTTGATGTTCTTATCCCCCTAGGTATAAGACTTGAAGAAAGAAATAAGCATTGAAATAAAGCAATAACTGACTCTAAATAAAATAATAAAAGAAAAAGAGTTTTAAAAACAAGGTTGTGAAGGGCTTCACGAGTATAAAATAGTTTCTTGTCAAGTCACTGTGAATCGAATTTTCATTGCGGTTTATCAGTTGTTTTTTCTAGTAGACAATAGATTCTTAAATTCAGTCAATGATTTTTTTTCTGTTATAGCTTCTAAAACTTTATTCACCGTTAGTCAAAAGAGACAAATTTCATTAATTTTTTTCCCGGCGTTTCACAGTTTTTCGATCGTGATTCAATCAGTTTTTTCTCTTCTATGTGCCTAAATATTCAAGAATTAAAATCGTAATCTAAATAAAAGTGTGACAATGTTACATGTAGAATAGGAATGAAGAAAAGATGCATATTGCCACAACTTCCAATAGAATCTATTAAATGCAGGTCACATTAACTCCTAATTGAGAAAGGTCAGCCTGGCAGATAGAAACAAAACAAAATGTACAGTTTGGACTCAGCTTTTTGGCGCGAAAGTCAGTTTTTAATGAATCCAAAGCAGCCTATGTTCTATTCCTGATTCGAATCTATCTGCGTGCTAAATGTCCTCCGCTCTGTCGTTCTGGCATGATTAAGTAACAAACAAGTTTCCATCGAAACTTTCGCTTTTATAATATTAGTGTAGAGGATTGGATACCAAATTACATTTTTCTGGTTTTTGGGTGGTTTGACATGCACACGAATAAACAAACAGTAAGCATGATGAGGTGTCTTCAGTTTTATAAATAAAGCCATGTGCCATATTTCATTCATCTAAATTTTTGTACTTATGAAACTTTGTGCATAATAAAAAATACATAATACTTTGTATTTATGTACTTTTGTATTTGTGAAAATATCACACAGCCAGTTTAAAGATTTCGTCCGAAATGTATTAATTTCGTGTAAAAATCAATATTGTCGCATTTTTCAGTGATCATGTTCACAGACTGATGATCGCGTGCACAGACTCTTTGATAGACCAGCCGAGACAATTACAGAGCTGATTTCTGTGATTTCTACGAGTTTGAACTATTTGATATTTTCTATACCTCGTACGCGAAAAAAATAAGAATCTAATGGAAAGAATTACAAATGTAAAATATTAAAGACTCATTCTATTTCAACTAGATCACATTTTTAGCAGCCACTCCCAGCAAAATATTCCACAGCGTGATTTTGTATTCTAAAATAAAGGAAAAACGCCAAATCGATTATAGATGAGTTTTACAACACACGCGACATCAATTAGTGTAGATTTTTTTCCGATCTGCTTTGCTGTTTTTTCCCTTAAGAAAATAAAACCATGTGAAGAAGCTGTTTCGCTCCACTGATTTTCTGAGCACTTTTCTTCTTTTTTTGGCCGCGTTCGAACATCCACTTTTTTCATTTATCTGCTTGACGCCGATTTCGATATGAGCTCAATTCTGAGGAATTTAATCCTTTGCCGTCCTATGTCGAGTGACATCGCTTTGTGTTCAGGGCATTCCACGAACCATCAAATTCAAGCGAACAATTCTTAATTTCTTCTTGAATAATTTCATTCATTGGTTTTTAATTGAAACGCAAAATCTAGTTTACGATAATAGCAAGAAAACGAAATTTTAAAAAATAAACTAGTATTCGCTTAAACAGTATTTTTTAAATTTTCATTATACCAAATTTATCAAGATATTAACGTGCAAGTGGTTTTTTTTAGCTTAAATGTATCAATCATTTCTTTAACCCCCGTCGCATACAATGACGTGTGTCTGAGACGCGTATCGAATGATTGAATTTTTAATCTGCAATTAAGTGAAAAGTATTAAATAATTTAAAATGAAAAAAGTCACTTGAAACGTATCATTATTAAAGGAATTAAAATAATAGTAAATATTCCAATGAGGAAGCTATTAAATTCGTCATTTAATGAGAAAGTTAAGTAAATTCTACGTCAAGTGGTTAAGGACAGTCGTGAAACGCAGAATTAATTCTTAAACACAATCAATGGAAGCTCTTCGATGAAAGGAGTACTTAGAAATTAGAAATTCCTTAATGAGAAAATAACTGACAACTAATAAAGATTCTCAAAAAAAGCAATTGCCTACAGATGATAGTTACCCTTATGTTCTAAGCAATTGGATCGTTTATGCTTTAAAAACCTATAGAAATATAATCATATTAAAGGCTTGACAGAGAGAGAAAAAAGACCTGCTCTTCTCATGATTTCATATCAGGCATCATTAATAAATTGAATGAGAGAGATCCCACAAATAATAAAACAGGAACAGTGAACCATGCAAAACAGAAATGATTAAAAACCTTCCCATGCTTCGAACTTTCAAACGGAAATATATCCCATAGTCGGTACTGGGCTCGTTAACGAACTTAACCACTATTCATGTACCGCAACGGTAATCGAAAATCTGATCACTTATGCCGCAACTTCTCATTCTCGTACTGGAATTATATTCCTCTCAGCTGAAATTTCTAAGAAATTAAACGAGGTTTATGTTTCATCAATGAATATTTAAATTTTAAAATGTAAATTTTTTTTAGAATTTTAATTACCATATCATCGTGTGTCTGATTCTTGTGGCATTAATATCCGATACTCACTGTAACTGAAGCCAGTTTGTAGTTACGTCGATATAGCAGTTTAAAATCATTTATCAAATAGCTTAAAAAGTTTTTTTAGAATTTTAA
>JAPMOQ010033356.1:0-11479 GCA_026543055.1 Argiope trifasciata
AGGGGCATGGTGTCTAGGATTTTTTTTTTATTTACGGATTCAATTCCCTAGTTAATATTAAAAAATGCAAACAGAGGATAAAGAGACTTCTAAAAAATTAAAATTAAAATTTACAGTTAAAGGGGAAAATTTAAAGGGGGCTTATTAACAGGCAAATGGGAAGTTAATTAAAACATAGAGATATCAAAGAAACAAAGTGAAATAATTCCCTCAAAGAAGACATTAGAAATTTAAAAGAAAAAAATATGGCAGAAACATCTTATCCAGTAGCTAAGGAGGGCGAATACATGAAATCCATGGAACGGCTTTATTGAACTATGGATTAGTAACCTTTGGCTGAGTGTTAGTTGTAGGCGAGAGATAGATTCACAAATGGTTGTTATGTTGCATATTAAATGTTGCATTAATTAAAATTATCGTCTTCGGGGAAATTATCTAAACTTTTACAATTCTCATTGCGGAACAAAATGATAGCAAAACAAAATTGTTTTGTGAGATATTCTGCATTTTATATAATATATATATGTATGCTAACAAATGGTTTTTTGAACTTGTCCTTTATAAACAAAATCAATAAGAATTGACATATTTTATTCAAATTATATCTAAAAATATATTGAAACCTACATAAGCATCCGTGAAAGTTCCGTAAGAATTAAAAGATTGTTTCAAAAAAATAATTAAAAACCACTTTTGAGAGAGAAAATATGAGATAAATCTTATAAAGGCTTTTTTTCAAGTGAAAAATATTTATATTTCCTTGCTTTTGAAAACTAAACATCGTTAGTTAATCGATCTTTGAAATTATTCTTATTTACTCTTCACTTAACTTCAGAAAAAATAAATAAAGTTAAAAACTTCTATTATAATCTTTATTCCCTATAAAAGCGTTGAATATTTAAATCTATTGTCAAGCATGCGCAGTGTGTCATTTGAATTCTGTCTCATACCGGAAAATTAAATGCAATGGCATTTCTGATTGTTCAGTTATTTAATGTCTTGAAATTTTCTTTGCTTTCTATTTTGATTGTGATGATTTTGTAGCCTTAATTTTTTCTGGGGAAAAGTTACTTCTCCTTATTTGTTAATTTAAGAAAATATCAATTGCAATATTTTATTATTTGTTTTTATTTTACTAATTTGGTTACCGTGGAGTTAATTTGAATGATTGAGTTTTAAGTCGGTTGTTAAAATAACCTTATTTAATATAATTACATATTACAATTTTTATTTATTATATATATTTTATATAATTATTTTTATTTATTACATATTTTTTAAACATTTTATATCATTATTTTAACAAAAATTTCTAAGATCATATACAATAAAAAATTACATACTTAGTAATACTGCCATACTGGCAAAACCGGGTATATTGGCTAATAGGAAA
This sequence comes from Argiope trifasciata, assembly GCA_026543055.1. Taxonomy (NCBI): domain Eukaryota; kingdom Metazoa; phylum Arthropoda; class Arachnida; order Araneae; family Araneidae; genus Argiope; species Argiope trifasciata. The sequence goes on from JAPMOQ010033356.1 coordinate 1,394, forward strand.
TAAAACTAAAGCATATAAGAGGTAATTTTAATTTAAAATGTTAATGATTCAAGAACATTTTATTAGAAATTAATCAAAAAGAAATGGTGATTATATAAAAAATTAGGCATAGTTATTTTTTTATATATTTTTTTGCAATTCAAGTAATAATTTTAAGGATCTGAAAATAAAATTTTCTGTGCCAATCAGGGCATTTTTTGTGGGGTTTACATCTCCACCTTTTATAATAACACGGTTAATTTAACGATAATGGTGATTATTATAGTGTATGTCATGTTTATTTCTAATTTTTATTTAGATTATTTTTTATTCATATTTAGTACCATTTATCCTCTTTTATGGTTCCAGATTTCAGTAAATTCAATTGCGGACTTACTAAACATAAATTTGAATATTTAGCTTTATAATCAAAGTTTAATGACAGAACTAATTCTTCAGCCTACTTAGCGAGTTCTTCACTGATAAAGTTATTAAATCTTTCATTAAGATCAAACCAATGGCTGCCACTAATAAAAGTTTACAATTAAATGCCATGCTCAACTATACCATACAATATTTCTTAAGAATGAATTAGAACAAAAATTTAATCCAGTTTCTAAAGATAACTGTTAATTGATGAAGCGTGACGTTAACAAAAACTATAACATATTTGAGGAATTAAATACAATGTGTTAATAGAAATATCATGTAAAGCACAATTTATTCCTGTTTGTGAATTATATACCTAAAATGTTTTGTTAAGTAGGTTTTGGTTCAATGAAATTAAAAGCAGTTTTCTGCTAATCTTTTTGTTTACAATCTGAAAAAAAAGTCGATTAAAAGCTATCAAATATATTTTAATCTACTTCACATTTTAGTTTTGATGTAAAAATTTATTTGGATTTTTGTTCAAAATATATTTTAACTTTTTGTAATGTTTAAGATATTTTATTAATTGTAATATGTCGAGATCTATTCTCTTTTCAAATAAAGATTTTAATGAAAGGTAATACATTTTTCCAGCATAGTGAAATATAAAAGGATAGTTAACCTCATGCCATCTATTTCCCAATTCTTGCATAAAAATAAATATTTTTTTTTTGTATTCCAGGTCTCACTTACTACCCCATAAAACTACCTATATGCGTGATCTAGTATATTTATATATTTCAAATTATTGCATCTGCAACTGTTTTTTTTCCTTCATATGCATCATTTTATTTATGCTTTCGACTTTTGTTAACTCCTTTCTAAAAGATGGAAGTTTCACGTTTTATGATAGTTTCAAACGATAAAAGAAATACTTCAGATGTGAAACATGCCGTTTCTACCCCTTTTATAGGAAATAAAGTAGAATTTCTCTTAAATGAGGAAAGAATTTATATCTTAAAGGAAATTTATGAGGCAATAAAATGATTATATACCTGAAGATGAAGAAGTAAGTTTTAATGAATAGAAAATCTATATTCATATTTAAAGCTCAAATGTAGCCATCACCATAAGCGTCATTTCCGCTATGAAGCTAATTTGAATTTTTTATTTATTTTTCTCTTTAAAATGCTCAAATAGCTTAACTTATTTAAAATTATGCATTTAGAGAACATAATTATTCATATAGGAAATGACGCTTATAGTGATGGCTACATTTGAGCTTTGAATGAAAATTTTTTTAAGTTTGTTGAAAGTGATTTAAAAGTAATACAATTCTACGAGTATACAAGTAGTGTAACTCTTATAAGATAATGCAAAATAGTAAATGGTTAATGAATGTATTTTATAAAAACTAATATGCAAGAAATTTTCTTTATACAGGGAGAGAAGAAAGTCTTTAAAAACTTTAAAAATTCATAAAACCACTAAAATTAAGAAAATTAAATTTGGTTGCTTGCTTATTATCAATAAGTTATGAGATCTTTTGGAGGTAAGAAAAAATAATTCCTAAAACAGCCGATAGATGGTGTTGGTACGAACAACTTGGTGGGAAATCGCCTTCTCAATCACCAGATATGACACCAGAAGACATTTGGCTATGGTGAATTTAAAATCCCGGGATAATCGATGCCGTTCATCCAATCTATCAGAATTGAAAGATACGATCTACCGAGAGCTGCTATGTATATACCCGGATATGCATCACTTTACCGTTGCTGGAATTGTGACACGTCTGCAATGAGTAATTACTTAATTGTGGTGCACATACTGAACACATATTGCAAAAATAAATGATTTTATAACATTATTTTTGTTATTTGCGTGTCTCTTCTTTTATTTATGTACCATATGCCACCCATTGGTTGCTTCTTGATTTTTATTTTCTTACCTAAAAATAATCCCATGACTTATCGATGCTAAATCTACAAACTGTTTGTTTTATTTTTTGGTTCTTATAAAATTTTAAAGTTTTTACAGACTTTATGCCCACCCGGTATTATACAATTTTTTACTTTCCGCATAAACGGAGCCACTAGTGAGGCTTAAAAAATGAAGTAAATGTGCAAAAGGGAGATTAAATTAATTGTTTTACTGATTTTTTTTTAAAACTTGGATGATATTTAAGTAATAAAGTAAATGCACTTAAAAACTGATGAGCACCATTGGTATAATGAACGAAAACATTTCCTTAAATGATCTCTAACGGTTCGTTTAACTTAGGATGCGTATCATATCAGTGATAAAAGAATAAAACTTGCGTTTTAGAGAATTGAAAGTCAGTAAAGAAGACCAGTATATTATTGTTTGCATAAAGCAATGCTCGAAACGAGAAAGCGATGGAATTAATTTCTTTCATTGAATAAAAATGAATATATATTCTTATATCAGGAATAGATATAAGATAATAGATATAGATATATTCCGTTTAAATAACCTTTTTCAATTATCTCTCTCAATTATTTTGATATTTTATACGAACTACTTTTTAAGGCACTTTTTGCAATGATTGACATTACGATTATCTGTTTCAATATTACAATCAGGTTATTGATATTTTTATGCTAATCATCATAGTGATAAAAATTATTGAGAATTAGCCAGATAATTTAATGCATGATTTAAATAATAGGGTGGTAACTACCTAAGATTTTGATTATTTTTTAATAGGTCATTGCTTAATGTTCTGTAACGAACGAAGTAAATAAATTTCTATGGCAAAGTAGCTTTTAAAATCCTCTTGGTTAATGTGGTCTTTCTATGCTTTCACTTTAAATTCATTATCCATTTTAATTTGATATCAATGATATAAGTAATAAAATATATAAGTATATCTTATACTATAATACGATGAATGGTTGCCAAGTCGAAAATCACCCCAGAATTAATAAACTCCGGTAAACTTGGGGATCTGTGGTTTTTGGCCACGAGGAACCGATTGGCGCCGGCTTTGAAGCGCTACGGTCGAGCAGTTCGGAGTTACAGATAGGATATTTTCAAACTTAATTAGTTCGCCATAATGGCTATAGATGGCAGCACTTAAATTTTCTTTGTCTATTGCCTAATAGGTTTCAAGTGGTAACGTGCTGCCATCTATGGCGAACTAATAAAGTTTGATGACAACACGATTATTTTTAAATCACAAAATTAAGGTAAAACAAATATAAAAGAAAAAAATAAGGATAACTTTGATATTTTTACTAAATTTTCTTTTAAAAAAGTACGATTCTAATTCCACTGCTTTTTATTAAGGGAAATTTGTTAATGAAATTTCGAATTTAGCGCTCGTTCGTTAACTAAAAAGATTCGTTCTTTTTGATTCGTTCAAAATTCCAATTTCCAAATATTCGAATTTCCAAAAAAGCATTTAAGGAACTGATTTCGATTTCAAATCACCGTCAACAAAGTCCGTCATTTTAACATTCATCAGATTTCAAGCTACATTTTCAACATGCAGAACGCACCTCTACATGAAATTCTTCAAGGAGCCGGAATTTTGGAACAACAAGCGATCAACTCAATTCTACCCGCAAATGGACAACTAGAATAGATACCATCACTGTCAGAATGCTTCTCCATTACGCCGAACAAGCTTACCCGACCGTCAAAGTTGCCGTACTTCACCCTGAATTTGTCGCACGCTTCTACGTTACAACAGCGGATGGCGCTTATGAAGGAATGGCTCTTCTCAACGATATCAGCGACCAGAACAAGGCTTCCAACTATCTATACGGCGTTCAACAAGGATTCGACATGCTACTCATTCCCATTCACAAGAGAGCTCAAATGGATAGAGGCGAGCACTGGATGCTAGGAATTTACGAAGCAAGCTATGGAGAACGTCAACTATTAGTCTGCGATCCAGTCGAAAACCCGCTGCCCATTGATGCTGTTTTGAGAAAAATACTGCGACACGTTTTGAATACCGTTGTTACGAATGAAAAGCTGAAAGGGTGCATCGTGAAACCTCGCAACGCCTACAACCACCAAGATGACGCGTCTTCCTGCGGAGTTTACATCGTCTTTTATGCTCGACAATACCTCTCTCATCGACGCCTTTTCCTGGACAAGAATTTTCAAGAAGCGGATGAACGGAAGCAAATTTACGAATTCGTTGTGAACAGTGACCAATTGAACATGTCGGGACCATCTGAAGCCGCATCTTTCACATCTTCACCAATGGTTTCACAAATTTTCTTATGGCATGTATTGTTTTGATAAATCACAATTGAAAATTTAAATCTTCGAGTTAGCTTCGATACCTGTTTTCTCCGAGCGGAGCTCGGTCACCCGCTGGTAAAATATATAATTTGATATAAGTAATATAAAAAATTGTTCAAGTCAACTCCTATTTGAGGCAACAAAAAATAATTTTAGTTACTTTTTTACTTAATAATCATAATTAATATAAATATGTATATACATATGACATAATCACAATTTTAAGTGACAAAATAAAAAACAAGATTTTCCTTACAATTTTCCATTTTACATTCTCTAAATGCTGTTGGACTATTATTTTTCTTTGTTGCCAATTATTCGCTTTCTTCTTATTTTTTTTTCGTTTCTTATTTATGAAGCTGATGATGGTTTATGATGTCTTATCGCAAGAACTGAACTCGCAATCTTCACTTACATGTGAAAAACTCTGAAAACCTTGTATTTTACCGATTGAGCTACTGCCTGTTGATTTAAATTTTCATCACGAACTGTTAAAACTATATTCGAAGTACTAAATTACATTCAATTTAATCAATGAATTAATATTTGAAAAAAAAAACAGTATTAACATAAAATGTCAGCCGTTAAATAAAAGTATTTGAATTTGAGTGGGTGAATAAAACGTGTATTTTTAACGACTAAAAATTTGAACAAGATGAATACATAAATAAATCTGTATAGGGGGAGTGTGAATTAATAGAAGGAATTGAAAAACATCATGATATAATTTGCATAAAAATATTAACTAAAAATATTTTTACTGATTTTTCATGTAAAATTGCAATAATTTTCAAAACGTAAAAATGGTATTAGGATATTTCTTTCAAAATCTCTACTTTATCTTTCCAGTATCTGCATACACATCTCTACATAAAGTCCTCCCCTTTTGGGACGTTAAAAAGTCATTCGTTTGACGACTTTTTTATTACTTGGCAAGGATTATGGTATCTACAGATCCAGAACAAATTACATGCATTAAAATATTTAATTGGTTTGTGACCTGTTCTATCTATACTGGAGATTGATTTAAATTGTCTTGCCACCGTGTCAGTCATACTAGTTTCATGCACCGTAATTTTTCAGGACAGAACACCAATTTATCCCAGGTGTCATGCGAAATTTAATGTAAAGCACATATTTGTTGAATTTTCTTTTCTTAAAACATCAGCATTACAATTCGCCGGCGTCCTAGCTTAGGGATAGCATGTTTTGGGCGTCCCGGGTTCGAGTCGCCGTTCAGGCATGTTTCTTATTCTGTGATCTATCAGTGAGTTATGTGAATGTCCCCCCCCCCTGTAAAAAGAGATTGATCAAGCGAATGCGAAGCATGAAGTAGTTAAGTCGTACTCTTGGCCCTAGTTGGCGCTAATGAAGAAGATGGCAAGCTAATTTAGGCTTAAAATCTCTGACAGAGATCAACGCGATTGCCAATAACAAGTGCCATTGGAAACCACAACAACAATTTTAATTCAACTTCTCTAAACTCAAAAAACTTGGTTGGAGAAAAATATCGACCATTTTTTATTTTTACTTTCTTAAAATTAATTGGATTTTTATTGAATATTCAACACATTTTATAATTTTTCTTTTGCTCACATTTCCATCATGTGTATACACTGAAGTGACAAAAGTTATGGGATGACTGTTAATATCGTGTCGGTCCTCCTTTTGCCTGGCGAAAAGCAACGATTCAACTTGTCATGGAGTCCACAAGTCGTTGGAAGTCCTCTGCAGGAATATTAAGCCATTCTGTTTGTATAGACGTCCATAATTGTGAAAGTGTGGATGGTGCAGGAGTTTGGGCACGAACGGACCTTTTGATGATGTCCCATAAATGCTCGATGGGATTCATATCGGGCGATCTAAGTGGCCAGATCATGCGCTGGAATTGTCCGGAATGTTCTTCAAACCAATCGCGAACAGTTCTGGTCCCGTGACATGGCGCATTGTCATCCATAAAAGTCCCATCGTTGTGTGGGTACGTGAAGTCCATGAATGGCTGCAAGTGATCTGCAAGCAGCTGAACATAGCCATATACAGTCAATGATCAGTTCAGTTGCACCAGAGGACCGAGTCCATGCCATATAAAAACAGCCCACACCATTATGCAGCCACCACCAGCTTGAACAGTGCCTTGCTGACAGTTTGGGTCCATGGCTTCGTGGGGTCTGCGCCACAGTTGAACTCTACCATCAGCTCGTAACAACTGAAATCGTGACTCATCTGACCACGCCACGGTTTTCCACTGGTCATGGGACAAGTCGATATGCTCACGAGCCTAGGAGAGTCGCTGCAGGCAATGTCGTGCTGTCAGTAAAGGCACTCGAGTCGGTCTTCTGCTGTCATAGCCCAAGGAAGACATTTTTCGCCGCACAGTCCTATCGGACACGTCCCTCGTACGTCCCACATTGATTCTTGCAGTTATTTGACGAAGTGTTGCGTGTCTATTAACATTGACCATTCTACACAGATGTCGGCGGTCTCGGTCGTTAAGTGCAGGTGGTCGCCCACTGCGTTGTCCATGATGGGATGTGATGCCTGAAATTTCATACTCTCGGCAAACTCTTGATACTGTGGATATCGGAATGTTGAATTCACTAACGATATCCGCAATGGAATGACCCATGCGTCTAGCTCCAACTAACATTCCAAGTTCAAAGTCTGTTAATTCTCGTCTTGCCGCCATAAATCACGAAAACCTGTTCACATGAATAACTTGAACACAAATGAAAGCTCTGGAAAACGAACTGCGCATTTATACTTTTTCGCTGCGATACTACTGCCCTCTGTATATTTGCATATTGCTATCCCATGACTTTTGTCACTTCAGTGTAATCATGTATCATGTATTTAAAAATTTGCATAATGCATTTAAAAAATTATTCTTGTAATTTGAAATGTTTCTATATTTTAATTTTAATTCAACAAAATTTTGACGCAGTTTGGCCTAGATGAACTCTCTTGCGCCAATAAAACACAATAACCAACCAATCAATAAACTTATTTATTCAGCATGTCATTTCCTTTCCCTTATTTCTTAGAATTTTATTACTCATGCTTTCGTTTGAAATTAAAAAAAAAAAAAAAAAAAAAAAAAACTTATGATTTTTAAATTGAACTTGTTTTTGAACCCTAAACCCTCAATGAATTTTCTATATATCTGTCAAAGCCCTAAAGGGTCTAAAGTGAAGATATAATTATTTGATTTAAATTTATTTATTTATTGTTCTTTTCAAGTGAGCACTTTCTCAATCATGCCATTCCCTATGGACGAATTCTTCTGATTAAATAAATCATTACAAGCAATTCACTTGATATGTTACAATATTCTTTATATTCGATGTTTCACTAATTCAATTGTTTTTAAATACTATACATCTTCTTAGTTAAAATAAGTTCGAGTATCCCATAAATATTTTATAGTATACAAGATGAATTCCATTGATGGACCCGATTTTTTCAGCAGAAACATATTTTAGAAACTATAGCAAATATTACAATCAGTGATACATGAATTTACAAGAAATATATAATGTTGTTAATCGATTACAAATGTCCGATATGTGTCCTTCTTGTTACACAGTATGCTTTTCATCTGTTATCCAATTTATTTCAAAAAAAAAAATTAGCATTTTGTTTCGTCTGTTATGTTTTTGAAATGAACTTACGAAAGGAAATTATTGAGAAAAGACATAGTTTATTTACCATCTTTGCCGAAAACAGTACCAGATCTTAAAAAACACATTTATGTAGCATATTCAGAATCTTGACAGAATGATGTTACAAATGTTTGGAACGAACTGGAGAACACAGGTCGGACATATGCCGTGAAACAAGAGGGGCACGCATCGAACATTTATAACTAAAAAAATTGGTATACTTCTTTTTAAATTCAGATATCATTTATTGCAATATGTGCAGAAGTTTCAAAATTATATTTTGATCGAGATCATCAACTGACTCACTATTTTCCTTCAATCTAAGTTTGCTTTAATAGTAAAGTATTTCTTCAAGCGTTTTTTCAACAGGAGATTTAAATATGCAATGTGTTCTTTAAATGAAAATTTTTTTCTTTAAATTTATTTTTATAATACCTTATGGTGTATCATTTTCGCTGCCACTAATAGTACTTTTTAAATGAATTTACTAACAAATGAGCATCACCTTTAGTTTTTGGAATTTTCCCTTTATTTCTTTTGGAATCATATTCTGGAAACGATATTTTCTCAATACAATTCTCGTTATAATACTCTTGAGAGCTTATAAAAAATTAATTTTACTTGATACATATTGACATATAAATTTGATTTGATAAATATCTGAACTCGTGTATAGATTTACTGTATTAACTAATAATTATTTATATAAAGCCATTAAAAAAGACCTACCAGTTTTGGGGCATTGAAATAAAAATATTAGAACACATTTAATATATATTTTCTAGGATCTTTTCTTTAAAAATATTGAATAGTATAAAATCGTATTACATAATTTTTATTGGGTTATCTGCCTAAATGGAAAATATTAGTGTTTAAAAGCAATATTTAATTTTTTAAAATTACCTGACAATAAAATTACCTGCTTGTATAATTTCCCTATTTCGATTTAAAAAATATTCCGTAATAAAAATAGGAGTCTTATTTTTTCACCATTCATAACTGTTAGAAAAAAGAAAAAAAAGTGTAAGTTATTACTTTGGAGTACTTAATTATGAGAATGTGTTCACTTTTACTTATTTTTAAGTCAGATCTTAATTCTAGGAAGCAAGTTGAACCTTTTCATATATCTAGACATCTGCTTTAAATTTTCAATTACCTTCATTTATAAAATAAAGTTTAGATTTGAATATTTTCCATTGCAGACATTTGTCTTAATAATTTCTTTCATATAACTTTTCCATTTTTCTTTCTACATACTAATTGCTTACACATAAAAAGTAAAACATAAGTTTATTTTTATGCATATTTTTTAAAACCATTAGAATACTGTAATCCCAATTTAAACATCAGGATATCTTATAATCTTTTTTTAAGTGATAACATTTTGCTAACTTATTAAATGTGTGTAGCTAAGCATTAAATTCCTAAAAATGTTAGTTCAATTTAAAGGTAAAAAGTATGTCTACTTCATTGTGTTGCAAATAGATATTGTTTCTTATCAAATGATTTCAGATAATTATGTTTTGTAAAATAATTATGTTGTGTTATAAATTGTTTATGTAAAATAATTATGTTTTATTAAATATTAAAGTACGCGGTGTTATTAAAAAGTGTATGGGGAAAAACAAGTTCTTAATTATTGATTTTGAAAAATAAGTTTCAATTAATATGCATTAATTTAGAATATAACGAATATCATTATAAAAATTTTATAAATATCTAAAAAAACTTCATTAGGAATTTAAATTTATTACAATTGAATTTAGTATTTTTCCATAAAATGTTTCTAAATTAAAAT
>JAPMOQ010033366.1:0-15055 GCA_026543055.1 Argiope trifasciata
ATGCCTAAGACAAAAGTATAACGAAAACAGGGAGACAAACGTCCGCACGTAAAGAGAATTCGACATTTCATACGCACCAACCTAATAAAAATTTGTTACATAGATTTTAACATCTATAGTGCAAACATCTATCAAATTTTGAGCCAAGTCGCAAAAGAAGTTGAAAGTCTGTTTGTGTATACTTTAAGAAACATATAAACCCGATAACTCAAAAATGCAATGACTTAAATCCATAAATTTCGGTATGATTTTGTTTTTACTGTGTCAAATCTGTGTTTCAAGCTATTGTAAAAAACACATCTAAAACACTTGGATATAATTAACCTAATGTTAGGCAGTAATTGCTGAAAAAACTCGTCAAGGATCGCAAGTTAGATTCAATAAAAGAATGCGAAATTAGTACCAAAAGTAAGTATCTCATAATTATTGTAAGCCATAACCAGCAAGGCGTTCTTTGGGACATCCTCTCGATAAGAGATTGTACGAGAAAATTTTAGAAAGACAGCTCCGGCTAGTTAGCCTTATAGACTACATAGATATTGTTACGAACCTGTAATTTTGTTTTCCTGTGTTAATAGTGTCATCGTTAGAAAGACTGATTTACAGTATACTGCATTGGACGGTGAATGGGTATCGCAGCAGAAATCCCAGAGGTTTGCGCAAACTTGGCTACCATTTGGCGACGAATTTGGTGACTTTGGTGACAAAATGAATAATACTTGAAACATCGAGAATTTTACCGATCCGTTTATTGGGAACCGAGCTACTCCCAGAATGTTCCTGATTGGTCCAGAAGCTTTTTGCCCCGCCTCTCCGGAGCTATAAAAGGCCGGTAATCTGAAGCTGGAGGGATGGTCAATTGTAGTTATCTGTGCATATTTGGAGTCTTTGTGCTGTCTTGTTTTCATTTTGTAAGTAAACATCGTCCGTGTTCACTACTAAAGGATCTTCATTGTTATTTATCTTTCACATCATACACCTCACTACAAGTAAACGAATCCGATGGATTGGAAATATGGAAAAATATTATACGGAATCGTTCAATAACTTTCGGCAATGGAAGAAAATCACTCATTCAAACATTTAACGAAATAATGAATATGATTTGGGTTTCAATCATAACAATGAAAATGGTGTTTTGAAAAGTGCAAGCGAATGAGTGATGCGTGAGTGGCAAAATCGTACACTGGGCCCCAGTTGGCGCAACTAAAACTAGAGACGCACCCTATCGGCTTAAATCGCTGTCTTCGTAACAGCTGGCTTGTCCAATTGTGCCATAAGAAACAACAATAACCTTTATGAGAACAGCCTGAGAGATAGACTTTCTTTGCATAAATTTTACTCAAAATTTGATAGCAAGTAGCAAATTTAGTGTAAAGACCATATACCATATTTCGACCATCCATCTCAAAGTGTTTTTATACAAATTTCCTGTGAATGGAATTCTTTCAAATTTACGCAAGAATCTATATATTTAGTGTAAATCCTAAATTTCATCCATTTAGCTCAAAGTGTTTCTGAATTATCGTATTGACAGTCAGATAGACAGATTTGATTCGAAAAAAAAGTGTTTTTTTGGACACACAGAGGTCTGAACCTCAATATGTTTCTAGTGATGAGGATGCCGTATTCGCCTTAACACGGAAAGGGGATGTAGTGACTTCTGAGGGTAAAGATCCTTGAGCACCTGAAGGCAGAAGTCTGACTTCTAGGTCAAGTTAAAATGACACACACACATTCGCTTGCACAGCCCCTTTTTTTCGGGAAGGGGGCTCATTTACGCATCTCACAGATAGAAAGTGGAAGAATAGCTATGCCTGAAACAGGACTCAAACTTGGGATGTTCAGATCAAGGGATGACACGCAACCCTTAAGCAATAACGCCGCCGTTACATATATTAGACTTTCGTAGATTTATTAATAACCCTAAGAATTTATTATTAATTATTGAAACGATTTCTATATAAAATGTAACAGGTTATTTATAATACTATCTTTCATTTAAAAAAAACGGCACTAAAATTTAAACAGTGTTATTATAACTTTTGGAGTTGATTTGTATACTCAATTACATCCAATGCAAAGAATGCTTAATTGAAATGTAAATTGAACTTAAATACAAATTTCTTCACTAGAATACTGTTTATAAAGAATTTCATCACAATTTTTTCCTTAAAAGTTTTTAAATGACTTCAAAATTTAAAAATTCCATATCAAACCAATGTGCTTTTAGAAACTGAAATTTTTTTTTTGGTTCATGGTTATTTCTTTTTCTGAAAAGAGTTCATCAACTTAGTTTTTTTTTATGTAATTAAAAAACTCATTGGTAGAAATTCAATTCAAGAAACCACATTCTTTTACAAAGGACGTTACTTAATCACTTGTTTTAATGTGACCTAAAATTTGTCTAACAATAGGAAATAAAACAAAAAGTAAAAACAGAAATATGCAGGTTCTGCGTTTCTTAAATAGAAGATCTTGGATAATTATTTGGTTACCTCTAAAAAGTCAAATACAGCTTTTATTTTTTACAAAAGCTGTTTGTAAATAAATGAATAAAAAAAACCCATTTCAGGTAGAAAGTCGTCACTGTTTATTGTGCTTGTCTGGAGTTTGTTTATTGTGTTTACTTTTCATTTCAATGTAAATATAATTAAAGAAAAATAATTTGGGGACAATCAATAATAAAAAAAAAAACCCTCCAAAACACTTCTCAGTATTCACAATCTATAAAGTTAAAATAAATATGTTATTTGTTTTGGATCCGTGCCCCCAATAAATATTTATGAATTTCAGTTGTTGATATGTTGTTATTTTTCTACTCATTATAGTGTTATTTTGGGCTCTTCGTTATTTATTTGACAGCTAATAATTAACATGTGAGAATTGGATGTTGTTTTGGTTTGAAGTTTTTGAAGCCTCAAAATGGGAAGGCAACAAATTGTTTTGATGGATATATTTTTTGCTTTTAGAGTCATTAGAAAATAATGTAGAAGTATGCCCCAGTGAAACTAAAGTTACAACTTTATTTCCAAATTATTCATTTTTTTTTAATTCTTACGAATTGTCTTAATTAATTTAAGTCATTAACAAGTTTAAACCAATTTGAAAAAATCTTGGAACTATTGGATAACACATGCGTTGTTAGATAGAAACCGATAGAGACGTCTCGTGATTGCTTCAAACCGGTTTAAACTGGTTAATGATTTAAATTAAGTAAGACAAATATTGCCTTAAAAACTAATAATGTTCTCACGTAATAACTTGAAATGTGCCATCGTACATTTAATTTTTTTAAAAATTTTTGTTATTATTGCAATATTTTATGACATTTTTTACCTCACTTTTTATTGCGTATAAGTGTGAATAGACATGTTTTTTGTATCACAAACCGTTAGTAAATAGTTTTTCATATGTTCGTATGCATTTGCAAAATATTTATATTTATCCACAATTAAAACTTAAATTTTATGCACAGGTTAGAATTTTTTTTTTTTTTTTTTTTTTTTTTTTTTGTTGAAAAACAAGAATGCAGTCGAAAAAGTTTTTGCCGAACTTATTTGCGCAAAAACATTAAACAAACAATTTTAAAGCAAATAATTGATAGTTTTCATCAGGAAAAATATTTTTTTTATTTACTTTAATTTATTTATATGCTTAAATTAATTTATTCATAAAAAAATTAATTATTTATTCAATTATTGCAAAACATTCATCAAAACCTTTCTTAAATTCTCAATTATTTTTTTTAAATCAGTATTTATGAAAGTAATTTTAAATGTTTATATTATTAACCATTAATAATTAATGGTGAAAATTAGCTATCAATGATTTTTAAAAATCGTTTGCTTCAGTTAATATTACAATTTTTATTTAAAATGAATCGGACGATAATTTTTTATGTATTATTATATTTTATTCAAAATTATCTTCTGCAATAAAATATTAATCCTGAAAGTATTTTAATCCCTAGTCTATGCGAAGTTTATTAGCTTGTTTTCGAATTAAATATAGGAAAACCACTTTAACCTTACATCTTTTGAAAATTAGATTTCACAATTCCAAGGATATAAAATAAACAGCGACCTAAAGTTCCAAATACACGAAACAACACGACCTCTGCCGGTACAATAACCAAGTAAATTTGAAGGTCAAAGTTTTAAGAATCCGACAAGTTCGGCGAAAAGGAAAACACAAAGCCAGCGTGTGAACCAGGAACCGCTTTAAAGGAACGGCACAGCTGGTGCGCGGTTTTCAATACATTCATTATCCAGCGTAACAACTAAAATTGAGACAATAATCGACCGACTAAAGCTGCTGGCTGCATCAGGAAGAAAAATATAATTGTTTTTCTGATAATGACTTTATTAGATGTTATATCGTTGCATTTTTCCTTATAGAAATATTCGTTTTCCTTATTTCACTCCACGTTTTATCATTTTATTATACATCATTTTTAACTTGTTCATGACACTAGTGTTGTTTGGAAAATCTTTCATGTAAAATATTTTAAATATAAAAACTAATTTTGAATATTATATATTATATCATATAACTTTAAATGATCAATTCTTGTATACGTATATATGTAACTGTAAATGTCCAAAATTGGAGAATGTCGACACTCGCCGGTGAAGTCAACATATACCAAATACATCGGTGAAAGACCAAATATTTTGTTATCTATATCATAGGTTCCCAACGTGGGCGATAACGCCCCCCTGTGAGCGTTTGAAGCTTTAAGGGGGGCGGAAAAACACCTGGAGAAATTTAGGGGGCGTTGATAGGGCACGAAGGGGCGTTAGAGGATAGTGTACAATAACTCCAAGGAGCGATTCCAGGGCATTTTAAGCATGTACAGACCAGACTGGGATTTTGGATCATTTTTCCAACGTCAACACAGCATTATCACCTCAGTTAGAAGAACTAATAGAACTGACGACAAATGAGTATCTAAAAATTAAATTCAAGAATTTTGGTTTCAGAAGTCTATTTCGCAACTGCATTTAGGATTATGGTCGATTATTCAACGACTTCTGATAGCATTCCCCTCTTCATATTTAGCAAAACGTGGATTTCGTGCTGATGCAACATTGGTTACTAAAAAGAAAAATCGGCCCAATATTTCTGAACGCTGCCACTTACGATTGTTTTTAAGTGAAATCGGGCCTGATATTAACAAGTTCCTAAAAATGCATCAAATTCAGCCTTCTCATTGGTTAAGCTAGAAATTTGATGTCTGTAAAATTTAATAAAACTACTTTTTAATATAATGAAGTATGCGTTTTGATGGGTTTCTGAAACTGTCAATTTATTTATTTAGAAAGCAATAGTTTATTATGAATTAATTCGTATCATCAAAATCCCTGCCTGTCCTTATGACAGGTTAGCTAAAATTTTTATTCCTCTTTTTTTAAATAAAGAAGCAATTCAGTAGCGTTTCAATTCCAACAATATTCTATCTATTAGAATTTTTTTAAATTCTTGTTTTCACCTTGCATTATGTACGCCCTTATTTATCTGGAGTGGGAGGGGGCCGATATTGAAATATTCATTAGAAAAGAGGGCGCCAGCTCAAAAAAGGTTGGGAACCGCTAATCTATATAAAGAAAAATGAATGTTTGTCTTATGTCTCTTATGGCGGCTGTACCGCTCATCGGATTAAGATAAAACTTTGAATACTTATTACTTGCACTTACAGGGGTGGGGGAGGTTATAAGCATAGTGCAATGATCTATTATATAAAAAATATTTTCGGATCTATTTTCGCATGTATTAACCAAGGATTATTGTCAAAATAATTCGCCAAGGAGTACACAACAAATGCAGTAAAGATGCTAAGTTTAAGCTACGAAATTTTAATTAAAATTTAATAAAATTTTAGTGTTTTTGCAATATTTTCTAGGCAGAAACAAAGATTTGCATCATTTTAACTTAAAAAATTAGTAATTCAATTATATCAACAAGGCACTAGATCCATCACTTCAAGTGTACGGACTGAACCTAAAAAAAATCTATGTTTTGCTCATAACTTTTTGTATGCTGGATGCTACGAGTCGGACAGTAAAGAAATTTGTATCTGCTGAAGACGGAAAAAAATATTGCCTACCCTTAAGCTCTTAAACAATAAAGTTTAAAAAACTGAATAAATATTATTTACACTTTTCCTATATACACTGATGGAAAAAGAAATCCCAACACTAGGAAGGAGCTGTGCTAGATAAACGAAATTTGGTAGGCGTGTTTATACATCTGAAAGATGACGTCGATTCAAATTTCGAGCTGCGCGCGTAAGTGTGGCGCTAGTAGCGACACTACGAACATGCAAATGAGGTTTGCTTTAAATAAGCGCTGTAAGGTTCATGATCGTTATTTATAGTTTGAGATTTGACGTAGTGGGTTGATGTTAGTCAAGGATGCCTCTGAGAAGACGAAAAAGCCATTATCAACAGCTCACTGAGTTTGAAGGAGGTCGTGTTGTAGGGCTACGAGAAAGTGGGTTCTTTGTCGACGATATTGCTGAAAGACTTGGCAGGAATGTATCCACTGTGCCTGAGTATTGGCGACAGTGGTCAAGGGAAGGTACTGCCTCAAGAAGACCAGGTTCCGGGCTGCCACGTGGTACTACTGAGAGGGAAGACCGTCGTATTCGGCGTATGGCTGTGGCTAATCGTACTGCGTCTGCAGCTGAAA
Organism: Argiope trifasciata; assembly: GCA_026543055.1. Taxonomy (NCBI): domain Eukaryota; kingdom Metazoa; phylum Arthropoda; class Arachnida; order Araneae; family Araneidae; genus Argiope; species Argiope trifasciata. Next base: position 6,694 of record JAPMOQ010033366.1, read on the forward strand.
TTCGAGCTGCAGTTGGCACCACAGTGACACAACGAACTGTTACAAATCGGTTACTTCAAAGACAGCTCCGAGCCAGACGCCCTGTACAGTGCATTCCACTGACTCCAAACCACTGCCGTTTGCGACGTGAGTGGTGTCAAGCTAGAGCCCATTGGAGGACGGAGTGGAGATCTGTAGTGTTTTCTGATGAAAGCCGGTTCTGCTTTGGTCGCAGTGATAGCCGTTTGTAGGTTAGAAGGAGGCCAGGTGAACGCCTGCTAGTGACCTGTCTGCGGCCTAGACACACAGGGCCTACTCCTGGAGTTATGGTTTGGGGAACAATTTCGTATGACAGCAGGAGCACTCTCGTGGTTATCCCACGCACCCTGACTGCAAATTTGTACGTCAGTCTAGTGATACAACCTGTTGCGCTGCCATTCATGAACAACATTCAAGGGGTTGTTTTCCAACAGGATAACGCTCGCCCTCATACCGCTGTTGTAACCCAACATGCTCTACAGAGTGTCGACATGCTGCTGCTAGATCACCAGATCTTTCTCCAATCGAGCACGTATGGGACATCATTGGACGACAACTCCAGCGTCATCCACAACCAGCATTAACCGTCCCTGCATTGACCGCCCAAGTGTAACAGGCATGGAACTCCATTCCACAAACTGATATCCGACACCTGTACGACACAATGCAAGCACGTTTGCATGCTTGCATTCAAAATTCTGGCGGTTACACCGGTTACTAATGTACCAACATTTCACATTTGAAATGGCTCTTCTCGCCAATGGCTCTACCTGTGATCTTGAAACTTTAATCAATTAAATATGTTACCTAGACAAAAGTATTCCTAAAATTTCATTACTGTACAATAATTTTTTCTTGGTGTTGGGATTTTTTTTCTCCATCAGTGTATATTATTCACTTTCAGTTAATGTATTCATTTCCTATACAAAAATAAATGTTATTCTTTCTATCCTTCCTAATTAAAAAAGACAGTTATTTTAAATTTGAAACGATATTTTCAAAATTATTTCTTCTACGTCAGCAAAAAACGGAAGGGTTTCAGGTTCGAGAATCGATTTCACCGAAGAACCGTCGTGTGAGGGGGTCTCTTGCACGTTAAATCTGTCAGGCCAAACGTCCTCCCACTGGTGTAGTGTGGTGTGGAGAGGGGGGTGCCAGTTCAGGTGTCGTCCTCGTCATCTGATCTTGGTTCAAAATTACGAGGTCAGTCCCAAAATAGCCCTCGTGTTGCTGTAAACGGGATGTTCATATAACTAAACTAAACAAACTCTACGTCAGCAACGCACTGGGTACCAGCTAGCATTCTTATAAATTCGGACTGTCACAGTATATGTCGATAATTACCCGACATTTTCTGGTGGAGACGAAGATTCCACGATTCTGATGCCGAGAAGAGGTTTTGCATGCTTTCAAGAAAAGTACCCGTTTTCTTAAGCTTCAAACTATATGTATAGTTTTCTATTGCTTGCAGAGCATCTTAAATACTTAAAAAAAATCAAAAAAGTATTCCAAGCGTTTTAGAACTCCATCGGTTTCGTTTATTCTCTTCACTTCACAACATAATTTACAAACCATTGCCAGATTCCAAAAGGTTTACAAGTGATCATCAGTTATTATAAAAAATAATATTAATAAAATATGTTTATAAAAGAGAAAATCGTTTGATTTTACTTTTTAATAATATTTTAACATAAATAAAAATTGCAGCAGTTATGAAATGTCTGAAAAGGAGTTTACTGCTGAGTGTCTGTTAACAGATTATGATATTTAGCAAACAGAGAGGCGACACCACTGTGCGAATACAAGTCTCTGCTGTCGTGCAGATGCTCGAATTGCGTTGGCGGTTGCTGTTGGAACAGAAGACTCCGACCTATAAAATAAATATGGTACCCTTACACAACTTCACGCACAAAATCGGTTCGCAATTCGTAAAAATTATTTTGCATAGATGAGATTTCTTTTCAAGAAATGTCGCTAAGAAAAACAGCATTAGCTAATTCGGGAAGAGGGCAAAGCTATATATGCTGTCACTGCAAAAGAAAGTATTCCTCAAATGAAAGCAGTTTTAAAAGCAAGGGACTCTTGTACATTTCAAAGTGTCACAATAGTTTTTTAACAATAAATAAAATATAAATCACATAAATAAGTAAATTTTTTATTACTATAATTTTCTTTTCTCATTTAGAATGTACTGTGTGATTCAATAAGTTTTTAACTTCTATTATTTCCTTTTATCATTTTGAATGTTTTGTCTGTTTTAAGATCTTGGTCATTCCTCTCAGAAAGAGAGGTGAAAAAGTTATTCGAAACAAATTCGAAAACGTTTTGAACACGAAACAACCGATCATAAACCTAGACATAAGATCAATTTAATATATGAATGTTTAAAATAAATATTAATTAAAAAAATTATAGTTAAGTTCAGGCATAAGAATCTCAAAATTGATTTCTTTTTGTCACTGCTTCAAATTAAAGCTTTTTGTGGAAAAAAACTTTTGAAATTAAAATAAATGTTTAATAATGATTGTAGCAGTTGTATTATTCTACCTTCTATTTTGGATAACAGAGGGCTATGCCTGATTATGGACGTATCCCATAGTGCATTGTGATTGTAATTAATGAAATGAGATGCTATTCTTTAGAGGTGAGAGCGTGAGTGTCTTATCTTGGTGTTTTGTGTGAAATGTGATCCTTAAAGGAATGTTCCCGAAAACATGGATCCTCTTCCTTCCAATGCTTGGATCATAATGTTCATTCAACCACATGTTCTGATTTTTTTTTCATTTCATATTCTAATTTCGTCTGTTGGATGACTATCTATTTAGGTTTGACAACATTTGTTTTCTTAAAAACTCTAGTAGAAATGCAAAATGGCGAATAAATAAACATATATTAATTATTAAATAAACTGGAGTTGTTTTAATAAATTTAGGAATGATATCAACTAGGGCAAGGGAGCATTCAAAGTAATTACCGAAATATAAGAATATTTAAATCTGAAATAGAGATTTGTTTTAATATCCTTTACTTGGAATCATGTTTTGCAAAGCCTGAAATTTTGAAAAAGATTTGAGTATGAAATATTATTTCTAAAGAAACAATAAAGTTTCTATAAAAATGATAAAACTGTCTACGTCTTTAATTATTTCCAAGAACTTAAATGACTTTTTAAAAGACCCATTAACCAGTTCATCTAAAAAGTCTGGCATAATTAAAGAAAGGAAATTTCTAAAATAGAACGCTTACAGAAAAATTAGGGAATCTTGAATTTTCTGAACCCAAGATTCAAACAACTTTTAGAATAAATAATTTAGAACGAAACTGCAAGCAAACAGACCCGGCCTTAATTACTGTTCTGGTTTGTAAATGATGGCGTAAACAAATGAAGATCTACCTTCATTTTGCGTTTAAATATTTTCTCTTGCATTAAAAAATGTTTAAGGAAACAAAATGCTAACTAGTGTAAATAAAAAGGAAACCGACATAAAAAATCAAGAAATAGAAATCAAAATGAACCTGCACCACGGAGAAAAAATGTCTGTTTCCTTACTGAATAGATGTTGTTTAGTAGATTCAATTTTTCTAAATCCTCATAAAGTGATACAGAAGTAGGGTTGGGTGATGACCGAATTTCATCAACGCGACATATCCTCCAACATATACCGATATTTTCCGATATATCCCGATATTATTATTTATTTATAGCTATATGCCTCAGTGTTGAAATGCTAGAAGTAAATAACATTGCCTATTTAATCTGAATTAATCTTTTTTGCTCTTATTTCTAGAAATGAATATTGTTATAAACATATCATGTTTCCCAGCACGGTTAATTCAATCACTGGAAAGACTGTTTAATGATCATCTCTGTTGTCTGCTGATAGGGTCCCCCTTTCAATGATCTCATAGCTTTGGCGACTTGGTGACTATTTTGGTCAGTCGGAGTCGTGAAGCAAGTCGTAATCGTAAAAAGAGTCAAGAGAATGGAAGCAGCATCGAGTCGTGTGTGAAGTAGCCAATCGTGTAGTAGTGAGTCGGCAATTGGATATACCTAAAGCGATGAGACAGTAGTGAATTGCAGCCGTTTGGAGAGACTGTAAAAAGTAGCTACTTGAATTCCCTCCTCCTGCTGAATTTAGGCTGGCCGCTTTGTGTCCTGTGGTTGTCATTACTGTCAATTACTACTTGTGGCTGCTATGGGTTACCTGTGTTCGTCTCGGCGGTGTATGTGCTGTTCTTGTATTATTGATATCTTAGTATTCAATAAACATCGTAGTTTGTTACTAATTGAATGTTTATTTCATTGACGAACAAAACGGAAAAGAACCCCTACGAAGTATCCGTAATAATATGTAGCGATTAAACAAAGGGCTATCACCAAACTTCTAATAACCACAATTATTTTTCAATAATGATATCATTCAGTTTGGGAATATTGTTCTTGAGATGAGCTATAGTCCTTGGTCGATCGACATAAACCAGAGATTTCAAGTGAGCCTAGTCACTGAAAAAAACGACTGCGTCTTCAGGCAGGTTGTCAAGCAACATTTCACATGCATTTTGAAGGGCAGCGAAATCGCCTTTATTCTTGCACAACAGCCAATTTATAGGAATGGAATGGTAGGTCTTGATGAAGAATTCGTCAAAGAGTGGTGTCAGAAATTTCCAGAGCAACTGCGTGTCATCCAGCTGTTGGATACTCTTTTCCTTTGAAGAAGCGGCACGTATCTTTCCCATAATAAACTTCACGTGTTGTCTAATGACCAGATGCGAACAGTCGGTGATAAAGAGATTCACCATATCATCTTTTAGGAACGGAGGACGTTAATCAATAGTGGGCAATTGTTGGGAAATACCGCTACTAATTAATGGGACAGGAGAACGATACAGTACCCAAGGGATCAAAAATAATCTTTTGAAGGAGTTATGAGAAAAATGAAAGCTATGTATAAATGATTTAATAGAAATTAAAAGCAAACAATATCTGGCGAATCAGCAGGTCGACAAATACAGATATTCCACAATATATTTATCTTTGGAACAGTAAAAAAAAATAATAAGCGACTTACTTCACTTCTAATCTGAACCAACATATAAAATTTTCGCATGCCCTTATTTCGAGATTTTTTTTTCTGTTCTGTTTTTCTATTTCAATAAAGTGTGTTTTTTCTCCTTTTACATGGCCCATAAATCAACGTACCATTAAAGTAGCATTTCCCAAATTTGGAAGGTTTCCTTCCAAATAAAATATATAAAAAAAGGAAGTGAAAAATGGGCATCGGGAAAGTAATCTATATACGAAAAGTACCTCGTTTTATACTGATATCGATTCATGATCGCTTCACTTATCGATAGAAGATCGCGTCTGCTTCCGGAATATCGTTTGGTTCACTGCAAAATGAATCGATTTGGCATTCTATTCGGAGTTTTGCAAGTAGGATGCTCGCATTTCTTCCGGATATTTAATAAATTCCCCTCGAATCCTTTATGAACTGTGACGGGAGATGAAAAATGAGAAATATTTATACGAATTTCTAGTTCCCGTTTTCCTGAACTTTTTCCTTTTAGTTTTATTGTAAGGAAATATAACAGATGTTCTTTGGGATCTTGGAATGACTTTGAAATAATATACAAAAATGGTTTAATTTACTGTGTTCCACAATATATAATATTCATTACTTTTATAAAAGTTCAAACATTTTTATATCATTTTATCAATATAAATAAAAGTAAAAAATCTTAAACAATTTTATGCATTAGAAATCAAACTTTTGAACGGATTTTCGTTATTTTTCTCACAATATTTTGTACCAGGGAAATTTTAGTAGATTTCGTTTAATAACTAATTTAATACATGATGTTTTATTGTTAATGGAGAAATGGAAAATTATGTTTTTCTGTTGAAAAATACTTTATTGTATTATTATTATTTTTATATATATAATGTGTGTGAAAGATGTTTTTTAAAAAAATATTTCCTCTATATTATTATTGTTTCTGTAAAATGAAAAGAATATAGATATATAGTATACATATTTTAAATAGTTTTAAATATCTGCCTCTGCTTTGCTACTTGCAAAGTTCAATAAAATCTTACAACCTCCTTTAAAAATAGTTGCTAATTTAGTCAGATCCTCCACCTTTATTGTAGCCATCGGGTTGGCGAGTTCCAACGACCATGTCGGAAGCACCTCATCCCCAATTAAAAATTGACCCTCAGTGGGTTAATATCTCTATGTGTATGATTATGGGGCTGAAAAAAAAACATTCATACACTTACTGAATTTGAAAATTGTATTCCAAAAGTCAATTTTTTTCTAATGCAAATGATTATTTGAAAACTACTTTATATGTGCTGTTTTTTTTTTCAATAATGTCTTTTCTATGAGACAGAGTTCTTTTTCATTACACTCAGTATTTCATAATTTTTAAAAGAAAACTTTAAAGCAAAAATTTGCAATATTGCTAAAAATATACAATAAACAGCAAAATCTATAATTGCTATAAAACAATTTGATCGTTAGCTATATTATTTCGAGCTAATAAGGTTCGATAGCAATGACAATCATCTTTGAGGAAACAATAACACGCAGTGAAATTAGTATCCCCAATACTCTGGTCATTCCCTAATAAAAGTTTTAGCCTCCTATTCCTCCATATAAATTGGGAATCTTGAACAAGGCCACGAACCTTAAAAGATTTTTTATTTCCGTAGTACATAAACGTTATTGCTACATAATACAATAACCAAAATCCAGTGTGTATTTTGAAAACCTTTTCCACAGTAAATTGAAATCAAAATTTGACTTATCGCAACAATGTTAGTAACAAGTTCTTAAGTTAAATTTTTAAAAAATTATTGCGTTTTTTAGTTATCGGATTTAAGTACATACAAAATAACTAGATGACCAATTCCTACACGGATATGATTCAAAATTTGATATGGATCTGAACTTTACATGCTAAATCTCTGCTTCAACTTTTTAAACCAGTTTTTTTAAGTTTATTTGCACTCGTACACACAGATAAAGAAACTTCCAATAGGTTGATAGTACTGTTAAAATTGATAGTATTCTTTAGATTCACGTGCATAAAAATTTAGATACCAAATAACAAATTTCATCGATATAATTTAGAAAGGTTTTTTTTTAAAATTATTGTGTTAAAAAACAAAAAGACATAATTTCATGGTATGTCCTTTTTATATATGCTTTTTCGACCTCAGGTGGTTTGAAATGAAGAGTCCGTCTAAATTTTTTTAGGCTTAAAATGGAATTTATATACTTTAGATATAGAAAAGTAAAAATTGGCATAATTTTCTCTATCTGAAATTAATTCTTAAAACTATAAGAAATAATTGCGGCGCTATATCATAACGGAAAACATAGCTAATTTTAAATACAAGTAATTTGCTACAGATAAACATTCAGCGAATTGATATTCTACTCAACACCTAGCAGCATGTGCGTCTGTCACTCAACGCGTTCTCTGAACAAAAGGAAACAACACATTTCCTTCAGAACTTTTGCTCTCACGGTTGCTGACTTAAAATAATTTTAGCTCTTTTATTAACAACCTCTCGTCGCCCTCGTGGCCTAATGGATAAGGCATCGGTCTCCTAAACCGGGGATTGCGGGTTCGAGTCCCGCCGAGGGTACAGCTGATTATTTTAATTACAGCTCCAGTATTTTAATCTATTAGAATAATTTATAGCAATAACAAAAAGCATGCCCGAATTTTAGATATTTAGAAAAAGGCAAAGTCCAAAAAACAACAACAGATTTGTGGAATACCGTCTGTCTGTACGTACGTGAGTGTGATAGATAAATGCAGAACGGAAGTAGCTAAACTGATAAATGCTGATATGTGGTGATTACGATGATTATAAACTTACATCGCAAGAAACATTTGGAATTTAATTTTATATTTTCTACTTTAGAGAAAAATGGAGCGGACAAATTGAATCCGAAATTAAATTTCGATCCAAATGATATAAATTGCATTAAATTACGGAGAAAAAATATTTTGTTAATTTCTAATCATATATTTTGGATACCTAAAAAGTGTTGTATATTGAGTATATCCCACGTTATTTGAAAAGTTACCATGAAAAAGATAATAAATACTTTTAGCAAGCTGATGTGGTTTCCTATACATTTTATCACAAACTCTCCCATAAATTGTCCTATTCCTTCGTAACTATCATATTCCTTTTCCTCATAAAAAATTGTGAACCTTGGATAAGGTCAAGAATATATTTCATGGTATTTTAGAACAGTAATAACGGAATATTGAAGTAATATTTTCCTGGATGTATAATGAAAGTACAGAGTGGGTAATTAAA
>JAPMOQ010033379.1:0-44305 GCA_026543055.1 Argiope trifasciata
AAAAAAAAGGGAGTGGAACTTTTGATTTGACAAAAAATGTAAAAAAGGAGAAGGGTTACTTCAATGTAACTAAGCAAAAAATTATAAAAAAGACGGGCGTTTTAATGTAAGTAAACAAGAAAAGTAAAAAGAGAAGGATCTTTTAATACAACTAAAAATGTAAAAAAGCACTGAGCCTTCGAATGTAACTAAACAGAACAACGTATTTATCTATTAAATCCAATATTTTATGACAAATTAACTTCTTTCGGAAATCTCAATTGTAAAAAGGGAAGAAAATATAGGCGAATGAAATACCGATTAAAACAAACAAAGAACTCAATCGATCGTTAATGTGGAATAATACCACTCCAGTTCCTGGCGGGATGGTTGCTATTTGTGTGGCCGTGGTCAAGAAGTCTCTCAGAAACCATATTCCGATCTTGTTAATCCGGGCGGAAACAGATTGTTCCGCGGATGAGGAACAACATTCGGGAAGGAATCCGAGGGGGCGTGATGAATCACCTGTCAGGGGTGGCCCATTGTTTCTGATGAGTGTTTCTTCTGACCCATTGCATGCGGAGGAGGCCCGAGCATCTACCTTTCTGCAAGGTAAGCACGGACAGGGAGGGAGGACTGATTGATTAGTCTGTGCCTCTTTTGGCCCGGAAAAAAGTAATTATTAAGTAAGACGCAGGCTGTAATGGTTTAATTGGGGATCGCATTTGGATGAAAGAAGAAACTATCTTGGAAAGTGCACGGAACTAGAAAAGTATACGGAATGAGCTGAGAGTACGTGTAGCAACTGAAAAATATGGAATGGAAATAATAGTGGAGGAAATAATGCATCCAGATAAAATAAGGAAATCTAAAGTAGGAATGGATTAGTTTGAGTAATGCTAGTAGCACTATTAGCACAAAATGTCAAAATTCTTTGTTAGGATATCTATACAATGTTGCATGCCATTCAGGTTATCGGTTAACATCGTGGAGATATCTTGCAAAATCGTGTGCTAATAGGGTACACTAGCAGACCATTTACAAGATAGAATCTTGGAGATATGTAATTCTTGATTCTATACAAGTCATCCATTCAGTACAAAATTTAAGCAGGCAATCCAATTTTTAATTTTCTTATAATATTGTAGTTCATTTAAATGTTCAAATTTGATTGAAATTAAAGACATCTACATCTCTTGAACAAAGCGCTGAAATATGATTTGAGCATTTGTATATAATTGTGCCTTAAGTTAAACCATCTTTTTTTTTTCTAAGCTGAGCTTCTGTGAACCATAGCAGTCTTTAGAGGATTTAAACAGTCACCAAAAAAATTAGAAAAGAATTTATGGCTTCACTAACCAATTTTGGTGACCACTTCTTTTGCCAAATTGATGGCTTCTTAAAGTTTCGATTAAATATGTGTAAGCAAATGTAAATTTGTAAAAGTAATAGCGTGTCAATGGCTTCTTCCTCAGCTAAGAAATCTTTATATTCAAAATACGATACACAGAGCATGTACTATTTTAAGAGCCTTAATAGGTTTCTTGATTGTCCAATGTATCTGTAATTTTTTCTCCATATTTTTATTCATCCAATACCCCTGAAATGAGTAACAAGCAGCACTTTGAAATAGCACACTCCATACAGTGTTCACTGTTGCTGGATTCGAAAGTCCAATTTTTATTTAAAATTTCAGATTTAAAAAAATACAAGAATTCATTATACTGAAACCTACTTTCACATAAAAATATATCGATTAATCATACTAAGACCATCAACAATAAAAGGAAAACCAGGAGGAAATATTAGTTCAGTTTAGGAGGAAATATTAGTTCAGTTTGAATTTCCTTTCAACAGTTATTGTACATTCAAGTAAAATAAGATTATATTCATACTTATTGTAAAATAACTTAAAGGATTTTAAGAACTGATTGAAAAGAGAAAATAAATACTCAGCAAAAATTCGTAGAATAAAAATTATATTTTGAATTTTCAGATATAAAAAAATATTTCTGTGCCCTAACTTTGGCAATTATCTTGAAAAATTTACAATTTCGAATACTTTTTAATTTATTAGGATTTCAAAAATAATGCTCTGAGATTCGCATTCCCACCGTTCAGTATATACATGTATGCAAAATTAACTTGAAATTTAACAATCCCTTGAGTGAACTACCATCATATACATTCTCATCTTTAAAGAAATTATAAATATCATACATGTTGAGATTTCTTTACAATCTCAACAAGATTTCTTATTTTTAAAATAGATTTTGAAGATCAAACAACTCAGATTTCATATTTTTGTCTTCAAAAGCAAAAGTTTTATAGATTTTATTTTTAAAATATTTCACAGGTTTTTTTTAACAATCAAACTTAATCTATAATTTCAAAATAAAATTTTTCAAATTGTTTAAGAAGATCACAGTTCCTTTTTGCCAAAAACTGTTTTTTTAAAAGGTGTTTCAAGTTATTATGTGTGAGTGTGTGTTTTCTCATGAGAATTTTTTGGAGTAGGGGAAAGAGAGAAAATGTGCAGATAGTTGCTGCTGACACTTAACAGCCTATTTTTATCAAGCCACTTTCACCCAGAAATATGAATAACTTTTCAAAGATAATTTCACTAACATCCTAATAACACAAAATCCCAACAGTATTGCTACATTATGTTTGTGATTTTTGCCCACATTCAGAGTATTGATCAACATTCTGATAATATATTGAGCTAAAGGGAGTAGAAATGAAAACTACTAATTAGACTTGCCGATATAGAAAAACAATCCGAGAGGAAATTCGAAAACTTCGGTTACAAAAATGGGCAATATTGTTTGAAAAAGATCACTGTGTAGTCAAAGCTACATTTAAACCTTTAAGCTACTAATTTGTGTACGGTACTTTTCTGTTAAGCGGTCTCAACGAAAACATCGCCAAAAATGCAAAATTACGTCAAATTTAACATACAAATTCGTTATGTCATTCACTTGGCGATTTTGTTCTCGTATTGTTCATATTGGCGACATTTATTTTGAATTTCTCTTCGTTTGGCGATTTGTCTCGCATTTGGCTCACATTAGCGACATCTTGCTTCCGTATAACTTTAATACAGATATTCAGACAATTGGAGACCATCCCCGCTGAATAATTATAATTGTGGAGGCATTTATCATCAAATGCATGATGGACAAGGAAAGTGACAGTGCATTTTGGTCAAGAAGTCTTTCAAAACTCATATTCTTGTCTTGTTAATGTAGTGGGAAACAGATTGCCCAGCGAATACGAAGCAGCCATCAAGAAGAATCCGAGAAGGCATGATGAATCACCTGTCACAAGGGGCCCATTGTTGCTGATGAGTCTTTCTTTTGACGAACTGTATGCGAAGTGGATCCGTGCATCTACCTTTCTGCAAGACACTGGGAGTGATTGATTGATCAGCTGCTTATTTGAGACCTCGAGGGACGGCAGGAAATGGGAAGAATCATGAAGCGACGAAAAAAAATACTCTGAAAGTGTCTATACAGTGACAGAATGTTTTTAAATATGTTAAATTATGAAATGTAAATCATTTTCATAATTGACATTGACTGGGAAATATTTTCAAACAGTTTGGAAAGAATGCATTCGAAATTATTTTCAATTTATCATATTTATATGATAGTTGAAAAAACAGGGAATTAAGTGATTTTAAAGAATAATTATATGATCTCTTAAGTAAATTATTTATTGAAAAATTCATTATGGCTATGGCTTACATGGCAGAACTTTTAGAAAAAATTGATACAATTTCTCCAATTACAATCCTATGGATTTGATGACTATATCAATGTAAAAATGGTTTGCTTCACAAAGGAGGTAGCTCCAATTATTCATTTGCAGATAACCGGTAGTAGCATCAAGAACTACCTTTATATTGCACAAATTAATGAGACAAACAGCTCCCTCGCTTGAGTTAACGCTAGAACTAAAGTTAGGAGCTATATCGTCCTACCCCCAAACTAACAAGTTTTTATTTTACAACATGCTTGTACATGTAACTCAAAATTCTCTTAATTGGAGTTACATCCCTTTCGCAGAAAACACTTTATTTTTCATAAGGAATCCAAGAATTCATCAGGTGGTTAGATCCCTTTAAATATCAGCTGTAATTTTTATTTCAAGATGCAATAAGTAGAGGTTATTTAAATTTTTTTCGTTAAATCAATAACATTACAGCAAAATACTCAATATAAAAAAATATATGTGGAAATTTAAAAGCAAATAAACAAAATAAAATAAAAGCAACAACCATGGCGTTGCATTTAGATTTTGATTGTTTCAAAAAAGAGATTTACTTAAATTTAACTCAAGAAAAATTATAAGACCATAAGGTTTTCCATGTGATATTTCACCTGAAGGTTAGGGAAATTTAAGTTACTGAAATGAAACCCAAAGAACCATGGGAAACGAACATTAACTAGAGACTATGTATAACTTTTAAGGATTTATCTCTTGAAGGTTATTATTTCCCAATGCTATGAGCGTGGTTAAGATGAAACCTCTAATCACTTTAAATCTATAAAATGAAAATAATAATTTATTGAAGTTACCTTACTGAAATTACATAATATTGTTAAAATATTAGCCCGTATTTATGCCCGAGGTAACGTCAAACTAACCATTAATATTCGCAAGATCCATTACCGAAATGGATCCATTTCTTTTATAACAGGTGATATAACTACATTTAAACAAATTCGAACTACCGATAATGACAGCCTTAATGAGAAAAATTCGGAAATCAAAGTTTCCAGTCAATTATACATGCACATATTTTATTAATTCGTTTAATGAAAAATGAAGAGAACTTGAGAACAGTTCTCTTTCAAACATTTCCGAATAATTTCAACACCACGATTGAGTGTTCGAAACTAACTTGTTTCAAAAAGAAACTCTCGGAATTGAAGGACTTGCGACAAAGTTTCTCTAATTCTCCCCGATTCTTGGAAAAGCTTATTAGAGCGAAAAGCAACGGTGACATTTGAAATACAAGCTCGTGGGAATAAGGTTTGGGAACTTTTCAGAATTTCTGAGAGGCAATTGTTTCGGAAACACAAATTGTGTACAATTCAATAAAGCAAGCGTTGAAGAAATAAACAAATAATAACTTATGCCAAACTAATCATAGATTAAGATTTGAAATTGTGAAATATCCGAAAGAATTATATATTAGAGGAAATTATTTTTAAAAAAAATAAGGAAAAAGCCAAGTTAAATAGAAATTAAAGGTTTAAATTTAAAAGGTTAAAAAGATAAATGAATTTTTGTGGTTCGAAATTTTCCTTGTGATGATAACTTTAATCTCACACTTTTACTAATATGAAATGCTATGTAGGATTTGGCACTTTTGGAGAACAACTGTGATTACTCTTAAATTAGGGAATTATACACTTTTAACAAAATTCAGGTATTTTACTTCAAATTCAGTTGGTTAAATTCAAGTACGTAAATTCATATAAATAAAAAATCCGAAAAAATTGGCCTAACAATTATTTTTAGAGCTTACTATTGCACCATTCAATGATTAAATTCCAAATGAAAAAAAATTGGGATCTACTCATGTGGTTAAATTTTATTATGTACATAAGTTAAATATACTATAAAACATTTCAAAACAGAGCATACAATATGAAGAGAGAAAAAATATACTTATGATAAAAAATTACGAATAATTCGCTTAACTTTTTGCTTATGTTTTATCTAACTTCTATTTTAGATGAATGATTTGTTGTTCAATAACAACATATTTTTACATAAAATAAAAATAAACAGACAAATAAAAGTAATTTACAAAAATGCATACTTTTAAAATCAAATTGAGAACTTTCAGTTCTTTAAATATAATTTTGATAAATATAATTCTAAACATATATCTGTAAAAAAATCCTCCTTCCTGATTTAAAAAGTATGTGGTATCAAGTGCTCGTTGTAAAGGAAAAAATATAATAATTGCCCTTCTGTAAGACTTTCAGATGAGATTAGGCGACATTAATATATATATAATCTACAGAAACCTCTAACAGCTGATTCAATTGAATTGAGCACTGAATTTTTCATCGTAAGTATTATCTGAAATAATATTTTTAAAGTGCAGGCTTAAAAATTAAACCTCTTACATTTTTTGTCACCACACATCTGTATTACTTACCTCATTATTGTTAAATTCACAACAGTATTATAATAATTATTAGGATAATTAAAGGATAAATAATAACTATTATTAGGGTTAAAAATTTTTTTTTTAAATATATACATGCATAAATTGTATTAAAATGATAAAGCAAATAAAATGTTTATAATTTTAAACTGCCAAATAAATTTTATAACTTCAAAAAATAATTGATGTTAAGTGAAATGATAATTGAAATAACTTAGTATTAAAATATTATTATAAGAAATAAAGACATTTAAAAACCTTATTATAACACATAAAAAGATTAACAAAATTTTAATGCATTACAATGAAATATCGATATTTGTCAAATGTTGACTTTCACCAGTGAAATACAGAAATCAAGTTGCCACCATCAAATAAAGGGCAGAAATCACGAGGCATCATTTGATGAAGTTCAGCATTCACGTAGTCACCATTTTGATGAATGTCAATATTCACCGGATGAGAGTGTTGACATTTCCTTATTTTGATCTTTCCCAGTAACATATATAATGTAGAAATATAATATTTGATAATATAGAAATATATTGCTTGATGAGATGAAAATATGATGTTTAATATTATAGAAACATGACGTTCATAGCCATTTCCCTATACATTCTTTAACAATTTTATTATATTTCTGCTTTCTAATCAATATTAAGCATAAATTAATCTTAAAAGATTTAAAGACGATTCTTGATTTCATTAAGGAAATAGGACAGTCTCATTAATTTTTTAACCTTTCTCCCCATTTACATATATTTCATTCATGAAAATAAATGAAGATATTTTACGCTATTCAGTCTTTCCATTTTTATTAATCATATTAGATGCATTTGTGTAACATTTCTATACAAAAATACTTTTTTATTGTATTAAAATAGAAATATATTTTTTAAACAAAGATTTTTTTCTTTCAAAACATAGAACAGCGATATCTTAGTAAATACTTTTCTGGAAAACACATTAATTATTAGTTTGGATTCGAACAAACTTTTTTTCCATCCCTCCTTTAATTAGCCATTATTTTCTTCCCTGATTCTCGCTGTGTGTTTCGGATAATTTATTAATTGCCTAATTACCAAAGGAATTTTCCATTCATTTATAATCCGCCAAGGGTTTTTTTTTTCGTCAAATGATTCCACCCCCAGCAGAAGAGTTCTATGAATGATGTCTAAATTGCACAACGATAAATTTTTTCAGAAAACTAATTTACACCTTTGGTCTTATCATTTTTCTGTTTGAGCTATGCCAAATGCAATATATTTATTTTTTAATTTCGTAGTTTGAAAAACAGAATAATTATACGGTTTCTCATATTTTCGAAAAAATAATAATGTTTAGGAGAAACGCGTTTTTCAACTAAGTAAGGTAATGAGCGTAGAAAAAATATTTAGAGAGAAGATACAATCCTAAGGCCCTCGGAACGGTCATCTCTTTTTTGTTTTCATTTATTTATTACATTTATTTATTATTCATTTACATTATTTTTTCGATTTTTTTCTTTATATACCTGTGATAGTTTCATAACTTGTTGTTTTTGAAAATAATTTTATACTTTTACCCTTTAATTGGCGCAGTTTGGCCAGATATGGCTCTTGCGCAAAAAACCACACAAACCAAACTAGACCTTATTTGTTTTAATTTTCTAAAGCAAAAAGCAATAAATTAGAAATTCTTTTGACGGCTGTATAAAGAAAACATTCTTCAATTGATCTATTACGAGACTAGATATTACAATTGGGTTTTAAAACAATGCCATTGGCTCTGATCTATTAAATATTCGAAAACTATGCTTATCAATTATGAAACAACTGTAATTCAATATTATATTAGAACACAAAAACTTATTTGTGAGTATGTGCTTTTTCAAATTTCGTTTTAACTGGTTATATAAAGTTATTTGAAGCCATCTACATATCACGGGGAACTAAAAAAAAAATTGAAACATTTTATTGTTTCCTTGAACTCGTGTTTAGAGTTTTTCTACTTTGCCACAGCTGAGTTATGAAAATATGTTTTTAAGAAGTAATCTTTATTAACTAACAAAATTATGTATATAAATAATTTCAGTCTAAATCAATTTCTAAATTTTATTAATTTAACTAATAAAATTCATCCTAAAATGGTCACCTATTTCATGACTCAATTCCCAATTCTTATTTAATTAATTGTACAACACTCTATAAAATTGTTCATTTCAGCATTTTCTAACGTTAAAAGCAAAGGGATAAAAATCTCGAGTTCTGGCAACATTCTTTTAAAGATATTTAAATTTTCCTTTAATACATTAATACATGTGTATAAATCTATATCAAAATCTCATGGTAAAACCACTGAAGGGAAAAACGCTGGTCTCCTATGCTTTGTGTCCAGATGTAGAATGTGATATATTTTATGAGCGTTTGTGCCTTGCACAAATTATGCTTTTACGATTGAAATAAAGCTAAATGAATATTTCAAAAAAGGGTACTTCCCGTTATACGGCCTCAGCGAAAAAATCCCTAAAACCAAATAATCTTTAATCTATAAAGTAAAAAGTCGTCAAAAAAAACAACAAAAGATGCAAAATTAAGTCCAATTTGATGTTTACATTGACCTCATTTGTTTCACCATTTGCTTCGCTTGACGACTTGATTAGCGTTTGGCTCCCAATGTTGACTTCGTATAACGGAAAAGTATCCATAAAAGTCTATATTATATATACATATATACGCACACACACTCGCACTTGTTTTACATGTACATTACATATATGCAAATGCATTATTTACATTTGTATTATTTTACTTGCATATAATAATTGAAAATCAAATACTTTTTACACATTAGATGGTCCGCACAATCGAAAAGGTCGGGAAACGTGCGATGATTTAGAGTATTCGACACTAGTGCGTAGAATAATGATCTAAGCTCATTAATTCTATCATGAGATCTGAAATATTTTATCTAAAAAGGGCACAGATATCCCATTTAAATTTATATAATGAATACCAAAATTCTTAATTTCCAAACAGATTTAGATAAAGTTTTGATAAGTTTGTGATATATTTTATATATAGAAGCAATAAAACTGAATTATGATGCCTTCGATATCCCTAAATAGGAAACCTAAGGTTAATGATTATGGTTAAATGAAATCAAGAAATATCCGCTTGAAATAAAAATAAAAAATAGCTAGAAATGTTCTTTATTATCATGTGAGAACATGATATTGTTTTCGCTTGACACTTTTGGAGCTACAAAATGTTAAGGCAACAAATTGTTGAGACCTCAAAATGCATATTAAATAAAGTAACTATTTACTCTTTTTTATTTTTGAGTCGGCTTCCACTGTATAGTTTTGAATTATGCATTGTCTGCTGTTGTATTTCTTTCTTAGGTATTCCCAGCTTTATTGCCTATCTCGCGCAACGTTTTTTTTTAATTAACCAAACAAGTTAAAATATTGTTAGTTTAATCAATAAAGATTATTGATTCAGTACTAATTTCAACTATTTAAAATAGGGTTATTAGAAAATAATGCAGATGGTTGTCTTATTTGGTGATTTATTGCCAATTAAGGTTTCAAATTGATTTCCAAACTATACATTCTCTGAGTTCTTGCAAATTTTCTTAACTAATTTAAGTCAGTAACCAGTTTGAAACAAAAACGAGTTTATCAGATTACGCATCGATATTCCGGAAAATGATGGGTTATTTTTTCATCTCAAAATCGGTCAAGCCTCCCAAACTTTCTTCTCCAGTAAGAAAATTGGAAATAAAAGTTTATATAATAAACAATTATAAACAGAAGTTTATGTAATTAAGTTAATATATATAAGAAGTCTCGCGATTCTTTCATACCGGTTTTAACTGGTTAATGACTTAAAAATAGTAATGTTCTCTCATGATAACTTGAAATATGTGATAGTAGATTTCATTTTTGTTTTATTTATACTGTTATTTTTCTATTTTTTAAACTTACAATTTTCGGTTAAAAACTGGTTCATCAGGACAATTATTGGTGTTAATTTCCAATAATCGGAAAAATTTCGGATTATTGGAAATTATTGGGATTACTGGCTATTCATGATTCTTCCGAGAAAATAATTTTAAGCACCAAACTGTAAAACAATTCGAGTCACGCTATTTAAATAACTTAGTATCTGTTTTATTCTTTGTGTGTAGTAGAGAAAACTGTTGTAATACATTGAACTTTCTAAACCATAACTTTCAAGATAATCTATTTTCTTACTACTTACTTTTACTATTAATTTTATGATACTAAGCTCGCTTTCTTATTTCTCATATAGACTGTTTAGGTATTAAAGATAATGATTCTTAACTTTAAACAATCGAAAAAAATATGAATTAAATAATTAGTAAAAATATATAAATGAGCTAAATTTAAATTCAACTAAAAATATATTTTTAAAATCAAATTAAATGTATTTTTTGAAAAATGATTAAAATCAGCAAAAAATTTAGTCTAGAAATAAACTGATATCATTAAAATATAATTTTTTGAACCTTAAATTGGATTGAAAGTTCAGTTTTGTACATAACTAATTTACAGGTAAAAATCCGCAGCCCCACTTAATTAGTAACTAATTAAAGAATTTAAATAGTTAAATGGAGCTCATATCCATTGCTCGAAGTGTAATATATTTCTGCAAATTTTGGGAGCTCAAGTTGAAATGATTTTTTGAATTATAGAATATCAACACATACACACAATTTTCTTTACTAGTACTAGCTATATTTTATTAAAAGGATAGCAAATTTAGGCTAAGTAAATCATTGTTAAGAAAATCAATTTTATGACACTATAAATTTTTGTGCATGAATCAGTTTTTTTCATTTATCTATTTGTCATTCTAATTGATTAAGAAACTTAATGCATTGAAACCATTCCCTTTAACAAAACATTAAGTTGGTTCTTATTTACATTTAAATCACGAAGGTATGTGTTAAAAATTCTGATCATACTATTATAATTAAGATTTCAAAGCTAAAAAAGGTTTTCCGAAGTATGACAAGAAACAGTTTACTAATACAAAGACGAAAAATCAAACAAAAGCCTTAATATTTTCCCAAAATTTTCTATTAATATTATTGATTAATAAGTAAACACGGAGGCGGAGTTTAGAATAAGCAACAACAGGAAAAATACCCCGATCAATTTAAGAAAACCATATCAATAGAAACACTCCCACATATCGAAAGAAAAAAAAATGTTAATAGCAAATATCGATATGTTAATGTGAGCCTATACAGAATGAATTCGACATGTAGAGCTTCGACGAGCTTTATTAAGCTCTAATGCAAGCTGATAAAATAACAATAACACGTAAGGTAAAGTAGATGACAGTAGATCGATCTGCAGGAGCCTCAAAACCTTCATATATTGATCACCGATAAAACAATACCACTATCTGACATCAATTCTCCCAAAGAATATTCCTCAAGAAAAATTAATAATTCCTATTAGTGTAGTTCCAAGGAGTTAGAGAGAGAACTCTTGCACTTCTAGAAAAACCGATGGCTGGGCGTGTTTGAAAGTGACTTAACTCGAAGAAAAGTAGGTTGTAGGATAATATAGTGTTCGCCTCAAACTACTTTACAATGTAAATTAAACCGCAACTCCACGGTTGCAGTTAAGAGACTTGGTGAAACCGCATTTTTCCAATATTTGGTGGAAAGTGAGGAAGCACCAAGCTGTGCTGGAGAGGGGGCAGAACACAAATGGCGAGTTTGAATGAAATAAATCGAGTCATTTGTACGTGAAAAAGTTTCGACTGATATAAATATCGAACATGTATCGGTACATGGTAATCTCCGAGGCTTGGAGTGATTCAAACTTAATTCGAGCTTTAAATCATTCTGGAGTGATGAAAGGAAAGTGAAAGCGAAGACGTGAATGTTATCATTTGAAGGAATGTATAGAATTCAAATAAATGAGATACAAAGTCTTCTTTCTTTGTTCTTGTTTTCATAAATAATAGAAATAATTTTAGTTTCACATTCGTTTTTTTTAATATACTGGATCCCACGTTGCTGCATGAAAAAAGTTACATATTTAAGCAGCATACCCTCCATAATTTTACAATTGTAATTTAAAAATTTGTTTATAAAAACGAAATCACTTTTTAGTATCATATAATTTCGATTTTAATTGAAAAGTGGAATTTTTTCATGTTCATATTTTTTATCGATAGCTTAAAAAATTATATAAAGAAGATTTTTTATGCAGAAATTTTCCAAATAATGACAATTAATGCATTAGAAAGTGGAGTGTTTGTATTAAATTTATATTGTATTGTAGAAAAAGTATAGTACTAGAAAATACCATATTTTTCAAGAGAAAATACTACAAAAATTTAATCTCGAGATTTCGATGAATCTTTATTTCCCGTAATTCCTTGAGACAAAAGTAATCATAGAACTTTTAAGTCATTCTGTTTGTATGATAAATGCAATTAAACTTTGACATGTATAAAATTTGGCAATGGAACTTTATGCAAAATATTACACTTTTATCACATTTTTAGCCAAAATTTCTTTATAGATTGTCTGTCTGTATATCCACGAGCAAGTGAATACGATAATCATAAAATTGAAAATGCTAGATGGATATTATTTGATGCACTGTGACAATACTTGATATATAATTAAACATTTATGGCGTAGATACAAATGATATTTCGTTGGTAGTATACTTATGAACATTGCATGCATAAAAATGCAATACTTGTGAAACATAATGACATGAAGCAATTAAATTTATTGCATTATCTTGTTACGAAAAAATGCAATGTGCAAAATTTTAAACGCATTTTCATCCAATTTTTTTTTCTAGTTTTCCGCAATTTTGTATATAAATGTTCCCTATAAAAATATTCTATCCTATTATTAAAAGATTTTGTTTGCTTATTGAACTAGTCCAATTCTGATTCTCCATGAGAAATTCTCAAGTTACCATGTGAGAGTATGTGAATTTTGCATTTACCAACAATTTAGAAAATCGATGGCTCTTGACCATATCAAAATCAATCGAGTTTTATAATCTTTTTCTAAATGCCAGAAGATTTAAATTGGGTTTTTACTGAAAAAACAACTTAAACCAATTTATAACAATAATGGGAATATCCGATTATGCAAAAATTTATGTTTTTTTCACCTAAAAATTGTTTAAGCTTCAAAACTTTCTCCAGAGATCCGATTTTTTTGAAAAACCAACTTAAATCAATTTAAAACAATTATGGGAATATCAGATTATGAAAAAATTTGTTTTTTGTTTTCACCTAAAATTGTTCACTCTTCAAAACTTTCTCCAGAGGTTTGATTTTTTTGAAAATCCAATTTAAATTGACTTGGAACTATCAAGAAACTATAGTATTTTGTATAAAATTTTTAATATTTAGAAAAAAAATATTGTTTTGTAGTAAATATTGTTTGAGCACCAAAATTTGAGCAAAAAAATATTGTTTGAGCACCAAAATTTGAGCAAAAAAATATTGTTTGAGCACCAAAATTTTTATTCCAGACTGAAAAATTCGAAATGTAAATTAAATATATATATATAATCGTGACTGTATACTTTTCAATACCCTCCTCGCTGTTTCGCATTCATTCCCACTTTCTTCTTAGTGCTTAATTAGGGCGGTAAATTCTTGTGACCCATGACCCTTATTTTTTCCATTTTCAAACCAAAGACACTCATGTTTTTGCATTATAAAAAGTAACTTAGAATGTTTCGATATATAGTATACTTCTGCTATTATTACATGAATTAAAATCTCAATACTTGTTACAAAAATGACAGCGCATCTAACTAGAAAGTTAAATTAAGTAGTAGGATAAGGGCTTAAAATAACTGCAATTTTCATTTTTTAGCATAACTTAGAAAAGTTTTATACAATGTGGATTTTTTATTATGATTATTCAAGGAATAAATCTTAAAAAAATACGCATGAAAAAGGAAGAAAGTATAATTATGCATCGTTAAATTAATATTTTATCATCATCCAAAAAAAAAAGAATGCTTATTTTTAATTGGCTCTAATTATTTCATGAAAAACACATAAATTGACAATTAGAGTTATTTTTCTTTTATGAAAGATAATCCCTTCATTAATAAGTTCGGTCTCCTTTAACGACGATGAATAAAAGAGTTGTTTTCATTTAATTAATTGCTATTGTTTTCGAAGGAGAATGAATAAAAATAAAATAAGATTATTTTTCATATTCAAACACTTCATATTCTATTCAGCCAAAATTAAATTTTAATGTATTTTACTCCTTATTTTTAATATTAATATGCGCTATATAGAAAAATACCATGGGAATATTAATGATTTTATTTTATTTTTCAATTTTGGAATTTAATAAACAAATGTTAAGCAAATGCCATTTTAGATACAGTTAATTTAGTGCAATTTTTCTTATGAACTCGATTTTCTTCCTTTCAAAAAAGTCATTAATAATGTAATTTCATTTTAAGTTAGAATGCTAATTATGATTTTATTATCATCACTGTTCGTTTTTGAAAAGTTACAATTAATTTCAAAGATTAAAATGATATTTTAATAATATAATTAGAAAATTAATAGATAAGGTAGACAGTTCCTTAGAATCGAGTTTCCCGAATATATTAAACATTTTAAAGATTGACTTGTTATTATTATCAGCACAATGTTTTTGTGTATGACATATTGTATATATATTCATTGGAAAAATCCACATATGAATACTTATTCAAGATAATGAATATAAATGTATAGAGATATTAAACATATTTTTGTAAGAGAAGTTACTATTATAATAAATTTCTCTTGTCTACAAAAAAAGAATCAAACACTATTTTTTTACGAAAGCAAATAGAAAAAGTATCCTATTGCTTACATATATAGATGTTTGCATGTATTCTACATATGCACTACAAATTCACAGACAAAATATACTCCAGTGAAACAAATTTATTAACCAAGAAATAAATAATCCACCAATTATTAACAATAATAATCAAAATACTCCGTAATTAAGAGATCGGAATTAATTTTCCACAGGTAGAGATATCATAGTTTTATAAGCTGGAACTAATATACTTTTAGAGAATAATATTTAATGCCACACGTATATAACTTTGTCTATATCTATACTTATAATAAAGATCAATGTGTGTGTGTGCGCGTGTGCGTGTGCGTGCGTGTGTGCGTGTTGGCGCTCCACAGGTCAGACCGTTGGACTTACAGCTACCAAATTTGGTGCATGTATACGTTGGAGGTCCGGAATGTGCCCCTCGGAGCCCTTTTTTCGAATTATTAATTCGAATTTGAATTAATTAAAATTTAAGCGAAATTTCGACGTTTTTCCGCTATAACTTCCGAAAATATGATTGCATAAACATGATTTTTGCATCAATTTAAAGATTAAAAAATTAGCCTTCTAACGGTATCAGTGTTTTAATGTATAATTCAAGCTTCTATTTTTAACGAATTTTTAACGAAATAGTTTAACCGTTCTTTTATCACGTGACTGGATAAAATAAAAGAAAAATAACGCCGGAAATTCAAATAAAAAAAACAACGATCATCGCAAATCAAATCTAAAGAAATGCAACTTTTAGCACGTGACTGGATAAAATAAAAGAAACATAAAATGTGATATTTTCTTTAAAAAATAAATGCAAAGCAAAGGTTTCTACAATCGTTTGCAATATCTATATCATTAACTCAATAAATCTTCTTTATTTACGGTAAACCTGATGGAATTTAGACAGGATATGCATTGAAATCTCGACTTAATGGCATATTTATGCAATCGTTTGCAATATCTGTATCATTAATTCAATACATTTTTCCCTTTCTCGCTTTCTTTAAAAAACATATTTAATATTTTGGTAACATCACCGAAAAAAAAACATTTTTAATATTTTAGAAGCATAATCGATGGTTAAAACTGACTGATTTATAAAATTAAAGAATATTATTAGGAAAAGGTGTACTTTTAAAACTTTCCGTCCATCATCTTGAAGAAAATATTAATTTCAGGTCAATCAATGCCCGGAATTATTTCAAGGCTAACGAATATGTTATTTAATTGAAAATTTTAGAACGCTTTACTCATGGCGAAACAGCTGGTCGCCAAAGAAGGCTAGTTAACAATAAAGAAGAATATTTAAAGGCTGTTTACTCAATAACTACTGAATTTAGCCCATGTAAACTTTTGAAAGGTGAGAATATGCAGATCAGAATGATATTTTAAAATATTAATTAATTAAAAACTAAGTAATTTTTCGTTGAATTATAATTCAGGGTATCTAGCAATGATTATCGTTACACACAGATGAGTTTTACACTTTTTAAGAGTTCAAAAAATTACGTTATAAATTAAAGCAATTTTCTTTCAGGCAATATTTTTCTCATTATTGTTGATTTTTTTAAAATAATTTTCTTACTAAACTATCAGTAAGAGATTTATTTGTTGCATTGAAATTGAAACAGATTCTGAATACTCCATCTAGTATCAAATCGTATAACTTTCTTCCATTGTTAAAAAATAACGAAGAATATGTTAGAATACCTGAGAGGTTACATAAGAAATATAAAGATAATTTATAGAAGCCGGAAAATAAAAAAAAATGATGAAACGAACATTTGTTTTTGTCTTTAGTATTTATATGATGTTATGAGCCTTAACTATGTTAATATGATTCATGTACAAAGTGAATATAAGAAGAGTAAGACTATTATAATAGCCCTACTTTTTTTTAATACGGAGATAAATTTATGCAAATAGTTTACTGGCAGAAATTAAAAAAATCTAATATACCCATGAACAGCTGATTTCTTAAAACAAATATATACATATGTGAAACTGAATGTTGATAACGCTAACAAGCTTTAATATCTCTGAAGATTAATGCATTTTCAATGAAGCCATATTTTAGTTTTCAGAAAAAAATAAAGATTTCAACATAAAAAAATTGATTTGTTGATCCTTTCCATTCCGTAGATCCTTTGAATTCCTGAATTCAAAAATCAATATCTGGGATATCGTATTTCCTTTGATCTTGACTGCCTAAGCTAACCAAGCGTTGATTTATAGCTTAATCCATACGCATTTCTGACTTTTCGCAATTTTTCAACTTCAAACTAAACTTTTCAAGGAGTTAAACTTTTATTTATCAACTATAAGTTAGAAACAAAGAATTTCTCAGAACTTTTCGAGCTCCTCTCGAAAATATTTGATAGGAAGAAATTTGGAATGAAAATAAAAGCTTTGAATAAAATGGTAATGCATTTCTTAAGTATAGATTGATGTAAATGCAGTTTTACAATAGTCGTCCCCAATAAGATTGTAAATGGTTTCCATGAGCTTAAAATATAATTTTTTTTTATAAAAGTGTACATTTATATTTGTATTATGAATGTAAAAACTATTTTAATAATTGTAAATCTTTTTTAGAAAACTTTGATGATAGTCTATTAACTAAAAAAAATGTTATGCTTTAAATGTTGATAGTTTTTAATATTTACATGTTTCAATTGCTTGGTTTTCATAAATAAATTGAGTCAATGGTGGCTTTGGACCAAAATCTTTTGGGAAAATGATTGCAAATATTAAAAATTCAAATGAGAAGTATGCTTTCGAATTTTTTTGATACTCTCTTTTTAAGAAAGCTGAGAGTTTTCTGGATTATCAAACGATTATTCAAGCAATGTAAACAAACGGAATGCACCCCAAGGAATTTTCTCGAACACCCTCAAATAAAAACATTACACAGAAAAAAAAGATAATAATTTTTTATTAATTTTCTTTCATATTTTTATCCTGGCTAATAGATTTTTTTTACAATATTTCATTTATTTTCACGTAAAAATACAATAGCTACCACTATTTATAATTAGAAAGAATAAAATATATATATGATTTGCAGTGTGTAAAAGAACGCTGGACAACTATTATATTTTTTTGATGAAATATGCCCGAGTAGAAGAATAAATATTTACATTTTTAAAACTGATTTTTCTCAGTTAAACATAGTTCTTTCTCAGTTAAGTATTTCATTGTTATTTTAATTTTAAAATGCCTAGAAATATGTTCATAAATGATTTTCAAAAGGATCATGTTGTTGCGTTTGAAACTAAAGTTTAATGTATTAGAGATTTCTCTCGAATTATGCACGTCAGCCCCAATACAATTTTAAAATTTATTAAAAATTCAAACAGAAACAGAGTAGAAAAAAGACTACTAGACTTTTTAAAATTAAATTTAACTCCTCGAGATGAAATAAAGAACTCATGAGATTAAAAGGAGTACTGTGAGTGTTGGAAAAACTTGAAATCAAGCAGAGCATATGCATGTGTCCAAGCAAATAGTATACAACTACATCGAAACTTTCAAAAGATTTTCTTTTCAAAAATAATGGAGGCATCAAGCAAAATGAAAACAAAGGAATATTAATAATCATTTCCCTTGGACTAAGGAATATATGTCATGAACCACAGAATGTACTTCTGTGAAATTTTCAAATGAAAAAGAATTTAAATCAAATGGCCCAGATGATTATCCATACTACAGGCATTGTCTGAAGAATGCAAAACAATTCTATTCAACTAGAGAAACAGGAGAAGGGAGTATGATGGCCTGGTTAGTAGTAGGTTATGGATGAAGAACAAATTTAGTCTTACTCAATGGTAGAGAGAGACATACAGACTACATTAATGCTCTGAATTTCCTTATTTCTCCGAATTAGGAGGAGAATAGCGGATGCTTCAATAAGATGAAGTCTCAAATCACACTGCAAATGGAATTTAAAATTGGTTCGCTGCAAATAATGGGCAGGTTTTACCATAGCCAGCTAAAAGCGTCAATCTGAATATAACAGAAAACATATGAGCAACGACCATTCGTCAAGTATACACGGGTGGAAGTAGAAGAAAATTTTAATTTACGGAATTTTTTCATCTATTTTAAAGATATAATTATTACTTTCAAAGATAATATAATTTAACTTTTTGTTATATCCTATGAGAAAAGATTATCGTAAAATAAAAATTGTCAGTAGGGAAAAACTTTACAAAGTGAATTATTTGAAAGAAAGATATCATTGGCCCCGAATACACACAGCAAAATATCAGTATGTCCAATATTGAAAAACAACGGTTTTGTATAGCATAAAAAAATACTAATATCGAACCGAAATCGAAGAGAAAAAGTTACGGGAGAATAAAAAGAAATGACTCAAGTATAAGCTATCAAAAGTTTTTTTTTATTGAAGTTGCTTTCAATTGCTGTATCAAAATATTCCATTACATCACTAATAATATTGTATAGAAAAACTTTACTTAAAATATAGCTACTTTGGTAAAACAAAAATTCAACAGATATTCATCAATTTCTATGCTTATCTTATTACAAAGAATATTATTGTTCATAAAAATACAAAACTCCAATTTAAATCCCTTGTAAAGTATACATCAGTTCGATTTACTACATTATGTAAAAAAATATAAATTTCAACAATATGCTTCTTTGAAAAAAAGTGGCATACCCAAGTAAGCACGAAAAAACATCCAAATTCACACAAAAAGAACTCACTTTAAATAACTTTATTTTAGTATCAAGTTCCAAACATATTAAATTTCCTTTTCAGCAACAGTCACCATTATATTGCAAAAATAAGATTTTGCAGAAGCTTAGACTTTAACCAACAAATACACAAGATGAAGAAAGATACTTTTAAGCAAAATAATATGTTCTCTGCATTTTCCATTGGAAAGCCTTTGCTCTCAGAACTTTTAATATAGTGTAAACGTAGCCTTTCTGTACCCGTGAAACATAAATCCCTATTCTTTTCCCTATTCTAGGGAGCTTGTAATATCTACAAGATGCTCCGTACGGAAAACATTCCCCAAATATTTGAACGGTTATCAGATTTTTCTCGACCTGGTGCAGGAAAAAAAGAAAACAAAGAAATAATCGAACCCAGAAAATATTCTGAATTCTAAGGGTACGAAATGGCGAGTTTTACGACTTAGCTTTCTGGGACAGCTTATAGCTGGATAGAAAGGTCTGAACAGGAAAATAAAAAGGAGGGGGGGGGGGGGGGAGAAAAAACTGGTCTACTTTAAAAAAAGAATTTGGCGATTCATACCATCACATTTTGATGGTAAGGAAAAGAATGTCCAGTATTCTGACACAAACTGTCACGAACGTGTGGGTACCCATTTTACATTTTTTGTTGGACTTTTCGAAAAGATCACTCCATAAACATTTTTTTTCCCTTTATCAATAAGTAATGAATTTCTTTATTCGAGAGTAGCAAGAGCTTAGATGCGACTGAATGTACCTCTATTTCGATATATAAAAATATAAATAACTTTCTCAAGGACCGTTCTTGTTATTCTGACACCAAGTGAAAAAAATAAATCCTTTTTTTGATTATTTGACTTTTATATGAAAATTCAAAAAAATTTTGTTGGTGACAACAGAGAGGGAGTTGTTACCATCTTATCAGTAAAAAAGTGGTTTTCACAGCAGGGATAATATTCAGCCTTACTTCCAATTGCATTTTTAGATGAATATATAAATATATCTCATCCAAAATTCAGTTATTCTGCTTGGAAATGCTTTTATTTATTATTAATGTAAAGGTTACCCAGATGAAAAAAAAAGGGGCGAGTGTAATAAAATGGATATATTGATTAGAAATCAAAAGACATTACATTGGGCGTTGTAACATAGATTCCATCATTTCGATAGCGAATCTATGCCTTTGCTGTTGAAAGATAGTAGATGATTCTTGACGAAATCTTGCACAGCTTTCTTCATTTCGTCATCCGAATGGAAATGTGTCTGCTTTAATGCTCTCTTAAATTATCCAAAAATGTGGAAACCACAAGGTGACAAATGATTTTCTAACTCTCCCAAAAGGAATTTTTTTTAATGTGGGTTTCGCTGGAAACTTTTAGCTTAGGTCAATGTAATGGAGAATTAGTACTTCTTTTCTGAAAAGGCCAGGCCCTTTGCTTTTGATTGCCTGCCGAATTTCGTCAGATTACCCTAATAGTACACACATATTATACAATATTGTATGACATTAATCATCATTCGCATTATAGCTTAAAATTATGGAATATTGTTTAATGTATAATATTGCATATAATTGCGCAACAGGCTGTGTTACCTTAGTATTGTAGTGCTGTGTTGGACTGATAATCTTTCTTTGTGGATGGAAATCAATCAAGAGTGGTCCACTAAAAACGATGAATAAAAAACCTTTACTACCTCGCGTTGCTCCAGTCTGAACTTATATATGTATAGCATGACTTAACTTTCTACTAATTCCCTCTACAACAAGCAGCTTTCATTGTGAACGTTGTACTCATGTACACTTCCTACTTTCCTTTACGGCCATGCTCAGTGGCGCTGCTATATCATTCTGACGCAATCGCATGTCCTCTTTTCATTAGTACAACACTGAAACATTTATAATAAATCATTTCAAAATATTTTGAAACAATGAAATACAACACAGAAAAGTGAAATATTGAATACAAAATTTGTAGAATACCTGCTGGTAGTTATTGCTTCCAGTATTAAACGCTCTTAACAATTTTAAAAATTTGAAACTTTAAGCAATTTTGTAGGTATGCAATATTTAGAAGAAGAATGTAAAATATTTAACACCTGCTTATGTTTATCAAAAATGATGCATGCTATGAAATGAAATACAAACTGAAATTTCTACTTTAGAGCTAATAGGAAAATACATATTTTATCTTTCAATTTTAATTTTAAAATTTTCTAACTCAGGCTATTGAATAATTTAATGAATCAGCAGTTAGTTTGCATTTCCTTAAACATAAACATACAATGTAAATACAATACAATAAAAAATGTCTATGTAAATTAAACTCTATAAAGTAAATTAAATAAAGTGTGAAACGTTATCATTTAAATTAAGCGTTACAGTGTAAACATAATAAAAAATCACTCTTAAATTTTAATTAAACATGTTTATTTAAATTTAGAGGAATAACTTTCGGAAAAAAATGAAAACATTAAATTAATTAACATTTTTTAAAATCTCAAGAAGGAGTAAATGATATTATTTAAACAACATAATCAAATATATTATTTTATAACTTTAAATGAGCTATTATATATATATATATATATAGGAAACTGCTCGAGGGATTTGGACAGTATTTTGAATTTAAATGACGTTTTACTTTAAAAAAATCTATAAAGGGTTTTCCCTGAACTCCACTCCTGGATTTTACGCAAAAAATATTTTGGCGTAGGTGTTGGCGGAATTGTGCCAATACGTAGGTTGAATTCCGCCAAAGATTGAACCTGCGATGTTCAGATTCTAAGTCCAGTAACTTATCCACTATACAATAATGGCCACCAATGTTTAGTGGTAGTTACTAGCTTATTAAGATGTCACCACAATACTCCCCTACCATTGAGTTCGGTTGAGAGATGAACGATTTTATTGCGCCAAGCGTTATGGCTAGTATATGAGCGTTGCTGCTGCGTCAAGTGAGTCTGACGACTTTGTATTGGTGCGTCAAGTGAGTCTGACGGCTTTGTGTTGCTGCGTCAAGTAGATCTGACGACTTTGCGTTGCTGCGTCAAGTGAGTCTGACGACTTTGTGTTGCTGATGGAGAGATGGCGCCAAGAGAGCTGTTGAAAATTCACCACGTCCGAGGGTATCAATTTGGCATAGGCGTTGGCGGAATTGTGCCAATACGTAGGTTGAATTCCACCAAGGATCGAACATGCGATGTTCGGGTTCGAAATCCAGTAACTTATCCACTATACAAAAATGGCCACCAATGTTTAGTGGTAGTTACTGGCTTATTAAGATGTCACCACAATATTCTACCTAACAGTTAGAATAAATATATTCAACTTCTGCTTCGATGTGTGGGCAATGCAATATAATAGTCAGAACAAATGAAAATAAATGCGAATGTATAAAGTTTCAAATAGCATGTTAAACTAATTGCAGTTCATGTGTAAATAAGATTGAAAAATATCCATACGTAATCCCTATATGGTTTGGATTTAAATATTTTCACTGAAAAGAACCCGATTTTACAAAAAATTGCAGAGAAAATTTCTGTTTCCAGGTATTTTAATAATATAATTGATGATATTATTGCATATTATCGTCGTAATTCAACATGAATAAGAAGCTTAATATTTATTTAAATTTTGGACTTGCAAAATTGCACACAGAATTGACATATCATTGAAATGCATTTGGAAATTGAAATCAAGTACTTACTCTGCGATGATTCCTCTCTGTATTTAGTAAGGGGAAACGATTTAATTAAAAAGCATTATTAACCACCCATAATTTCCTTCTGAAATAATTAAAAGCAATTAATTTATTAATTGTATTAAATTTAATCAGCTAACCAAGCATTCATTTACGCTGAAATGGGGCAGTTTAAATTAAGTGATACATATCCGATCCAAAGATTTTGAATCAACAATCGATTGTTACCTATAAACGAACCTCTTATATACACAATAACATTCATTTTCTGAAGCGATGTTGTATCCAGAATCTTAACAATGGCTTTTCAGAGAACGATTACTTTACAAATCCCGATTTCTGATGAATAACTCAGCATTCATAAATGACTTAGCAGATCAACAACGTACTCTATTTAAATATTTTAGTTAAACCCTAAGGAATTATTACAAGCGGTTACATAACATTGCCAGAACTAAATGTAAAAGACGAAGGAAGTCTTTTGTATTCTATTCGTGGAAATGTTTGTTTGAATATGCTCCGTTTTATCTATGACATATGTAATGCAAATAGAAACCAGCCATCGCAATATTTCATTCTTTTAAATGCAGAACCTTTACGTGCATTGAATAAATTCTAAATATTTATGTGCTTGTTCGTGTAGAATGTATTCGGTAAGTGCAAGCATGAACCTCTCTTGTTTCTTATTCTTTACTACATGTTCCACAAATCAGTAATAATTTATCTCTACTCTTATATGTCACATATTGTTACGACACATTTGAATATGTATCTTTTGATATAAAGATCGCAAGCGCTCACATTTTTGGAATCTATTTTTTCATAACATTGTCTAAAAGAATTATTTATCATAAGTAGATCAGGCTGTGTTTCTTATAATTCAGATTAAAACAGCAAGTCATTTTCGGTGAGCAGGAATCCGCCAATTATAAAAATTACTAGTACTAATCAGGTTTTGTGACCCAATTTTAATGAACTGCATTAAAGGAAAGAACTATTTTATACTAAAATTAAATATGAAACAAGGAACAATTTGATTGATTTGATGATGTCCACAGATGGGCGATTTTGGCTCAACTTTTAAAATCGAGGTATTATTTGCTAGGTATTATTTGAAGATATTTCTAGAAACCTTACGACACAAGTAAATTTATCATCGATGGCGTGTCATTTAGTCAGAACTTTTAATTTGAAATAGGTATTGGAAGAATTAATCCGGTGACTAAATTTAAAACATTCTGTCAGGATTGGTCACTAAAGAGAAAAAGTAGAGAAGTAGCTTTTTCAATTTCTTTGAAAATATAGGGCAGATGACTATTGTTAACATTTCTAGGGATCAAAAGCTTTCTTATTACATAAAAGTTTTGAAATAATGCAGTGATTCTGACTATAAACTAGATGACAGATTGTTTTTTTTTAAATGTATAGCGGACTGAATTCTTGGAGAGGTTTTTTGAAAATCGAAGATGGTGGTTGGAGATGAATAACGGAGCAAACCACTAGGAGTTACACAGTCTTACTTCCCAAAACATATAATTGCCAAATTTTGTAGCTTGTGGGACAAATGGGTCAGTTATACTGAGCCAACATTCAATTTTTATTTATTATTATTACAGACATTAGTAAGTATCTAATAAAGGGATAACAGATGTTGTTGGGATTTGTTTCCCTTCCTAACCTTAGATTGCAACACATTTAACTTGTTTTAAAACTAGCACAGAAAAGATTTCTTGTTTACTTGGCAGTCAGAAAGTCTGGGCGTTCACGTGGAGTGTGAGCGATTAGTAGCTTGAAAAGCGGTGTAAATTTATTTTGATGATCAAGCACAAACCTTGTTTCTTGTGAAAACAGTAGTTTTAGAAGAAAAGAATTTTTATTGTTTTTAAGAAATATTCGTAACCGTGATATGGAATTGCTTATCTGGAATTGTAAAAGAATTAAGGACTAGCTCAATGTGAATAAATGAATGATTAGTCAAAATAATGTTTTCTGATTTCTTTTACGTAGAATCTCCTATTTTCAGCAAACAGGAGCATAGAGTTTGTGCTTACGAACAATGTTGAAATTATTCTCTTTTATTCTCAACAAATACCTAATATGTATGAAATATAAGTAGATGAATTTCGATTTTTTCAATCAGTGATAAAATAATATTTGAATTATTGACGATGATTTCGCCTAAACTCCTTCTGATGCATGAAACAAAAAAATACCATATTTAAACAAATTAAGGTAAATTAACTATAAACATAAATATAAATGGTATCCAAATCCCTAATCTGAAAAATAAGACCATTGTATTAATTTTGGCTATCTTTGTATTATTTTAATGTTTTCATTTAACTATATAAGAAAAAGAACGAAAAAAATATAAACTCTTATATATATTATTCGATAGAATTGAATCGAAATTCAGGTAAAATCTGTATTTAATCAAAAATAAGCCAAATTTCATCTCTTTTTCTTGATGTAATTTTGATATTGAATCTCCATGCACGCAAGGAGGATACTTGAGCACTCCTGCAGCAATATTTATCACAAAATGGGACACGAATCCTTAATTTGGATTCAAACACTGCAAACTATATTTTATTGTTTTACATCTTTCCGTTTCTGAATTGCCATATACTTGTAAGCACAGATTTATTCTTAAAAAGCGATATAGCACGGAATAAATATTCAGAATTTGTGATTTCCTTAAAACAATTTTTTTCGGAAAACTAGACTGATTATACGCGATTCTAACTTCCCGTTTTAAAGCAGCATCAGAGCTATCTTCAGACCACCGGTTCCGAAGCTGAGACCTTACCATAATGCCCCCACAGCATACACGGGTGGCATTATAGTATTGTATGGCATAGTATTTATCGAAGAGTGTACAAATGTTAATTTATATTTCCATTTTAGTTTAAATTGGCATATTTTCCGATGGAAAAAGTTTTTGAAATTCAATTGCAATATTTTCTATGGCCAAATATTTCCAAACCAAAAAGAGTACAACTAACCTTTATTACAAATACACTGCATTGTCTTTTTAAAAGAAAAAAATCTGAGTTGATGCGATGATGCTTAATGTGAGATTAAAAGTCTTGAAATATTCTCTGATTAATCCCCAAAACAAAGAAATCTTTTTTTCCAACATATACAGATAATCATCTAAGCTCTCAAAATGCTTTTAAAGTAGACAATACAAGAGGTAAACTTATGTTTTTAAAACTTAGAATACAATGACTTGATTGACATAACAGCAAAAGAATAAATTAAACTAATTTTATTTATTAAATAAATTTTTCCAACAGCCAAATTTTGAAATTCATTGAAATTGATATAAAGAAATATTTTTTTAATTAAAGCATAATCAATAATTTTTAAGCTGTTTTTACTGTATGCAATGAATTATTTTCATAGGAGAAGTAAGTTCTGAATTCATATATAAAATTTCATACACAATGATAAATGTCAAAATAAACGAAAACATCCAAAAATTAAATCTGATTATAAAAATCTTTAAAATTTAAAGATTAGTTTCTCTCGTTCTCTAAATCTTCTTGAAACATAAAATGTTGCGATAATGGAGCTTTAAATTCTAACTTATTTCCAAATTTGACAAAAATAAAGCCAAGATAAGTCTGAAACTATATTTTTTGAGCTATTGTAATTTAGTATGACTCATTTGAATACAGCAATAAGTTTGCTGAAAATAAAGGTATTAAGCCAATTTATAGTTCCTTTTAGGTCAGAATTTTCAAATTGAAATTAATTACATTATTAAACAAGCAGATTTTCTAGAACATAAAATATTCTACAAAGGAGCCCTAATGACTAAAAGCACTGCATTTCATTTTAAAACGATATAAATTTCGAGTTAAAATATAAAGATGTATAAAATACAATAGAGCTCAATTTCTTAAAATAAGGCTGTAGAGAATTCTAAAAATTATTAAATCAGTAATAAAAGAATCTTTCAGCATTTAAAGATGAGTTCCTCTCCTCTAAAATCTTTTTGAAGCATAAAATTTTGTTCAAATGAAACTTTAAACTCGGAAGTTACTTCCGCAGCAGACAAAATCCCCAAATTAATGTGGCTTTCTGACTCTCATTTCGAGTCATTATAGTTAAGGACACACGTCCCCACATTTTATAGTTTCACGTACCATTTTTATTACTGTTTTCGGAATAACATAAAACCGAATGCACCAATAAAATTAGAAGTAAACGACAGTACATTTTGAAGACAATGAAAGCTTGGAACAAATTTTTTTTATTCATTTCCGAAGCGAACTGAGTTCGAATGATTTTATCAAAAACTTTTCTCTTGGGGACTTGGAAAAGGCTTAGGTTTATTTGCATGAACCGGAAAAATTTAAGACTTGGAGTTTTATGTTGAAACATAACAGTTCTAATTCATTCAAATGACAAATCAGAAAAGCTCGTCCAAAAAAGGTTTTATTTTGTAATTTTGAATCATGTAGGATAAAAATATGCAAGATATTCTATACATATGAGAGCTTAGGTAAAATATTATTGCCTTTTTTATTCGAATTTTAACGACAGTTTCTTTTATCATCATTTTTAAAGACATAAAATGTTTTGAAAATCAAAAAAAGCTTAATTTGTTTCGTAAACTATAAAATAAGATAAACTTTCATCTTGCTTTGTTTGATTAGCATAAGCAATTGTATGTCAAATGTACAGCTAAAAAGGTTGAAAATTTAGAGAATGTAAAGAAGCAGAAATGTTTCAGATATAATTAATTATTTCGTGGATTTCAAAAATTACTTTACCATAAACTTAAATAGGTTTTTACCCAAAACCCTCTTGCTTCTATTTTATTGGATTTTAGCGGTTCTGTTTTAAACCGACATTTTTCCTTTTAATATCATAGTTATTATAAATTTAGAAAGAATATTAGAAACAATTAATGTAAAAAATTCCTGTTTGCATCAACAAAGAACAATTTTATTTTAGTTACGTTTTAAAAGATATTTATCAAAAAAATTACTAAGCATAAATAATTATTGATTTTCGCAAAAATTGAACTCGGATTCTTCATCTTCACATGAAAAATACTGAAATCCTTGCATTTTACCGATTGAGCAACTGCCTGCTGATTTCAATTTCCTTTAAAAACTGCTAAATCTTTATTTAAAGTACGAACAATAAATTAAAACTAATTAATGAATCAATATTTGAAAAAAAATTGTATGTGTTCATATTAGTTTTTCCCACAAGAATCCAATAGTGGGCATTAGTATTCTAGTATTAATAGTAGTTTTATTATTATAGTGAATGTTTTTTCTTCTTCATAATGCTTTGACTTTTATTTCATTTGCATCATTCGAACAAGTTAAAAATTCATCCTTATCATCATATTTCTTAATATTGTATAAAGATAAAAATATTTCAAAATGATTAAGGAAATGGAAAACAAAATGGCATATAAAAATATTTATAATTTTATTTAGTTCAGTGAAGTTATACAATCAAAATAATTTGAGAAATAAAATTTAATAGTGTTACAAACACTTGAAATAGCCAACATATATAACCACAATTCATTTATCACATTTAATTTATTTTCTTTTTTGGGCTGAAATCACACATCATTTGTTTACCTCTTAAGATAAAGTTGTTCCAAGAAATAATCAAAAAAATATTGGCCGATCAATCTTGATGATCAAATTGTATTTCGTTAATTATTTTTACTTGAAGACGTGAACTGTTGTTTTTCAATTCCTACAATTAGTTCACACTTTTCCGATAAATATCTTGTTTATTATTTTAAATCTTTAATAAAATACTTTTTATTCCTCCACTCAAGTTAAAATTTTTTTACAACTTGTAATGGATGAGACTTGATTTTAATAGAATTTTTTTAATATTTATTCATTCATTAAATTTAATTCATTTTTCATTTTTAATTCATTTTTTAAATAGCCTTTTAGCAGTTTGTAGTTAAAATTGAAATCAACAGGCAGTAGTTCAATCGGTAAAATAAAAGGTTTTCAGTATTCTTTCATCTTCACGTGAAAAAATATTTAAATCCTCGCATGTAAGTTCATTTCTTGCAAAAATTAGTAATTTTTTGATAATTATTTAATAAAAAGTAACTAAAATAAAATTTTCCTTTGTTGACCTTCGTAGGAAATTAATTTTTTTTAAATACTACATATTATGAAGAGCTTTGAGAATAACTTTAATTGTTTAAAAAAATAATGTCAAAATTTATGTCTTTGTAAACTTCCTGAAATCTTCGAGTAACATGGAATTTGATCTAACTTTTGAATCATGACTTTACAAAAACTGCGTACTGCGGCTGTGAATTCTAGTGTTGTGTTCCTATCCAGATAAAAAAAGCGCGTATTTTAGCCTTTTGCTGATATGATCATTCTGTGCATATATGTGCTTATAATGCAAATAGGTTTAAAGTATCGCTTGAAGTATATACTCTTAAGACTTTTACTGTTTTTTATGTTCTATTACAATATATTATTTTGATTACTTATCGGACTTTATGACTTAAAATTTTTCCTCACTTTTAATTTTCTACTTCGCCTAGGATGGAAGACATACATGCAATAATATAATAAGTATTGAATTTTCTCTTAAGAATTACAGCAAAATTTAGCCATTTTTCAATACATACATATAGATCAAATAGAGGCCAACATCCAATCCCGTGTGTAAGAGAAAAGGAAAGGGAAATTAAGCATAATTTTTAAGATTTCAATCAACATTCATTATTTTCTTTCTCATGCAATTGAACAGTTTTTTTTTACTGTGAACCGTTTATCAAAACAATTTCAACTTTATAAAATTTATCTTAAATCTAAATTTTCTGCTAACAACTATGCGTAAGATATAGATATATGTAAATAAGTTAATATACCTCAAACCATCGCTTAACATTAAATTTAAGCATTCAGAAATTAGTCATTTATTAAATGGAATAATTTATAGTGGATACTAAAGATGAGCACTATTAACCTATCTTTGCCAATTAATTTATTTAAAAAAGTAGCTTCTCTAAAAAAGGCGTGCAAATATATATTTTATAGATTTTAAATCTATATACTACTATACAACAGTTGGCATAAGTAGCAATATCAATCGTATCTATATCGAAATATTGGGTTGTTCGGAAAGTCATTTCGTTTTTTTTTTGTCAAAATGAAAAGAAATTTTCGTTTAATGAATAAATTATTTATTAAATTATAAAATTGCCATTCTGGTCTAATACCTTTTGCCATTCTGATCTAATACCTTTTGGTAGTAACATGATTACACGCTCATAAAAGTTTTGGTCTTTGCTGTAAAAAAAACTGATCTAGGTGGTTTTTGGCCTCCTCATTTGAAGGAAAAATTTTGCAAATCAGTTCTGGTACTGATGTACTGTTAACACATCTTCTCCACACATATTGGCTAATTTATTTCTGGCTTGACAGCATTTTTACCTTTTATATAGCAAAAAAAGAAAAAAATGACGAAAATGCTGTTTATTGCTCTCCATATTTAAAAGGGCACCATCCAAAAACTACTGCGAAGAATCAGCTGCACTTTTTCACACTCAAGCCTTGCTATATCAGCTCTTAAAACTTAAAATGATTTTGCGGTTTAAGTATGAAATTGAGTGCGAAAAATACAATTAAATCCTCTGTCGGGAAAAAACGAAATTTCTTTCCGAACAACCTAATACATGAAGCACTTTCAGCACTTGTTTTAAGCATTTCAAAAGTTTCTTATTGGTATAATTCGTATACAGAATGTCATTTAAGATAGTTGTGTCTTCTGTGTGACAACGCATTTTTGTTCCACTAATTTAACCCGACTAAAGCAAAGACATACGGGCAGTTGCCCCGGGCTCCCACATCGAAAAATAACACAAACAAGTTTCATGTACGGTTACTCATTACTAAAGTAATGAAGCAAAGGGGGACCCCAAAGAAATTTTTGCTCCCGGCCTCAACTAGGTTTAATCGGCCCTTGCTAATTTGTATGCTTTTAAGAAGGTGTTGTTCAAGAGAAGGCGAGAATACCGTCTGTATTCCTAGTTTTTAATGTGGTTTTATCAATGATTTTTTTTTATTATAATGAAAATACAAATATTTGCGACTCGGAAATACTTATACTTTACAGAGAAATGTTGTGCTTATGTAACAGCTTTGTTGTTTTGTGTACACTTAATGGCACATCTTTATCCATATGATAATTGAGAGATTGCATATTTCTACTAATTAAATATATTAACTATACTGAATATTTTATGCTAAAAATATTAAAATATGCAGATTTAAAATAATCATGAAAAATTATCTTAGCCTTATCAGTTAGTCTATTTTGATCAATCTATATCTCCTAAAAATGCCATTAACTCTAGATGAACTTTAGACTTTACAATTAATAATTAAGCTTAATTTCACCATTTCTTCGTAATAACTTTCGAAAATATTATCACACAAATAATTTTGCATCATTTCATTAAATCAAAAATATTTTTTAAAAAACTACCATTTAAAGGTTTTTACTGTCAATCATAGATGATTTTGTTAAAAAAACCTTCAACATGGAATTAAAAAAATATTTTCTTAACCGAACTGATTTGCAACTAAATTTCTTTCAATTTCAGCAACATGTTTTTTTTTTTTTTGGTTTTTTTTTTAAATTTTGGAATGATTTGACACAATAACAGATTTTGGGATAAAATTCAAACTGTTTTCTTTATTTCCTTATAGTTAAGCAGATTATTTCCTCAATTATACCATTTATTAGTGAATGATATTTCTCTAAATTTTGACAATTCTCAGGAAACAATATTTTGATTAATTTACAACAATAAATTATATTTTTGCCATGAAATTAAAACCATTTTCATTATTTCATCAAGCACTTAGCCGACCTATTTTTTCTTATTGATAAAGCTAATGAAGAATACTATATAATTCTCTGTATTTAGATGATAAATAAGCTATGCATTTACATTTGTAAGTTCACTATATTTTTACGGGACGCATCTCTATTAGAAAGGTTCATGAATAAAATAAACAAAACATATATTAGACAATTAAAATTACACGATTTTAATATTTAATAATTTAAAAGTATCATGGACATTACGTTATAGCCAAGCGATTTAACTAAAATAATTTAAAACTAGTAACCTTAAAAAACCAGCTGTTCGCCGAAGTCGACTTATTATTTTATAAAGACATTTTTTGCTAAAACTGCAGAAAATGGCAACTTTTTTTTACTCTCACAAATTAATTTTTCCTGAAAAATCTTTAAAAATAATAGAGATGCTTTATAAGTAACATCGTTTTATTGGAAAATAAAATTGGAATTTTTGGAACTGATTTTCCTGTTCAAAGATGATATTTCTTTTGCATTTGAAGACTGTTCCGCATTTTAAATGCACTTGGTGTTTCAGAACAAAAATCTATTCATTTTCATTCTTGAATCAATATAATCCTCTGATGATTTTGTTGTTTCAAAATACTTATGTGCAAATATATTTTCTTCGAATTTTTCATTTAATAGTAATGTCAAAAAAAATCACCCTTCTTGTTTGTTTTAGACTCAGTTTTCAGAAAAATGGGAACTGTGTTTTATTTAAAAAACAGAAAATAATAGTCAAATTCAATATGCAATTGAATTTTCTGAATTGATCCTTTTATTTTGAGAAATGTCCTAAAATAAATATGAAATACTCTGGATCATATCGCGGCGATTATAATGAAATATAGCATACAACAGCAAATAAATTACTTTATAAAATCCTGTATTAAGGATGCCTTTACTATATAAGGTAGACAAGAAAAAGCTGGCAAAAAAATAATAAGTACAGAAAACGCACAGTAGTTGTATAGAATTTATCAATCTGTAACATTTTAAGTAGTTTTAATAATTTATATCTTGTTAATTGGAACTAAGTTTTTATACATTTCTCTTTGGAATGTAGGTTTTAAATACTAAAAAAAATGTTTTTGAAACATATTCTCATAAATGTTGATAACAATCGTTAATAAAATATTTGAAGGTGAAAATATGAAATAAAAGCCATAAAAGCCCAAGTAAATATCCAAAAAGTATTGAAATTTAAACCCTATTTATAATATAATTTTTTTACTCATTACAAATAACTTTCTATGTAACAATAGTTAATGATTTCGTTTGTTCATTTTGTTATAATTTTGTTTTAATCTTATAGTATTTGATAAAAAAATCGTTTTCCGTTTTTGCGAACAATCATAAAACCAAGATTTTTTAGGTCATTTTCATTACACTTCATAATATAATCTTAAAATTTGTAATTTTACCCAGAAATTCACGAAAAAATTATGATTTTCTTAATGAATCAAAAAGAAAATTAGAAATAGTGGAATAATTAGTAAATTAAGTTTTTCAAGTATTAAATCCAATATTTTAATAGAGAAACGATATGAGAGTAAAATTCCTGAATAAAAATTATATCGGGAATTCTGAAAAATTTAATTATAAAATTTATTTTTCATTCTTATTAATAGTCTAAATAGGACGAGAACTATTGTAGCGGTTGCATA
Source organism: Argiope trifasciata (assembly GCA_026543055.1). Lineage (NCBI taxonomy): Eukaryota > Metazoa > Arthropoda > Arachnida > Araneae > Araneidae > Argiope > Argiope trifasciata. The sequence continues at coordinate 34,008 of JAPMOQ010033379.1, forward strand.
ATTCTACCACCTTCCTCTCTTGAAACAACAGATGGCGTTACTTTATTAACCTTCATGTAAAATTCCCACAATTCTTCTTGAAAATTGTGAAAAGATTGTATTCTGAGTGTCAAATGTCCGCGTTTAGTTTGTCGTGAAATGTGGAACTTACAAAACAATGACATGCCTGTTCCTGAAAATTGTCTTTTATTTTAATCTACCTCACAATGAAATTATATAGAGTCTCATCCATCTGCAGTATAATTTTGTTCCTGTTTGTTAAATTTGCGTCGATATGACAAATAGATTAGAGAATGAAATTCAAATATTGGGAATTCAGCAGAAATGTGATGACAAAATTTATTTTTCAATCTATTAAGAGTGTAAAAAAGATGAAAAGAAATATTGTAGCGGTTACATAACTCTACTATCTTCACTCTTAATACAACATATGGTGAAACTTTATTATCATCCTATTATATTTCCCATGATCTTTCTTGAAGATCATCATTATATTAATGTCTAAGTGAATGAAGGGTATTATCGTATTCGCGTTTGTTTTGTTTTGTGAAATGGGGAACTTAGAAAATAATGACATAACTGCTCCTGAAATTTGTCTATTTTTTTTCCAACTACCTCAAATAAAATTATACAGAGTTCCGTCCGTCTTCCATAAGGTTTTGTTCCTTTTTTACGTAATTTGCATGGTTGTGACAAAATTTGTAGATTAGAGAATGAAATTCAAATATTGGGAATTCAATAAAAATTAGATGATAAATTTATTTTTCATTCTTATTAATTAGGTAAAATGGATGAAAACAATTTCCCATGAACATCCTTGGGAGGCATTATTAGATAGTAGTATGAGTTCCATTTTTTTGTTCTTGTACGTGTTTGTTTTATCTTGTGAAATATGGAACTTAGAAAATAAATATATACCTGTTCTTGAAACTCGTCTAATTTTTTTCATGTAGCTCACATTGGAATTTTAAAGAGCCTAGCTCTCTACACCATGTTTTTGCTCATTATTTCTATAATTAGTATCTATACGACGAAGTTCACAAATTAAAGAATGAAATTCGAATAATGGAAATTCAGCAAAAATCAGATGATAAAATTCATTTTTCATTCTTATTAATAGGGTAAAAAGGATGAAAAAAAGTAGTTTTTATGATAAATAACTGTTTTGAGTAGAGTTTTATTAATTAATACGCTTATATTATCTGGAATTATATCATCCATAATTTTTACTAAATAAAATAAATATATGCGTAATTAGGAATTCAAAAATGTATATTTCCACATGACATTTCTTTATTTATCAAACCCAACAAAGAGAAAAGATATCTTTCAGTCTACAAACTGAAACATTTAAAACGATGTACTTAGGCTTAATCCTTCACAAACAGCGACTGCTTTAAGTTTCTGGAATAAATATTAAGGAAAATGCATACTGTTCAAAGTTCATCTCTTAGAGAGATCGGCATGGCGTAAAATTCGAGCCCAGAGTCCACAGGAAACAGCTGCGTTCAAAAAAGTAATAATACAGCACAAAAGAAAACTAAAATACCCATCAATCCATGAACAAAACTTGGTGAAGTGAGTAATCCGGCGGAAATTTCAGCAGCTTCTGAATATTGGGGCCGAAACTATTTTCTGTTGGTTCAAAGAATGATACTTGTCAAAATATTGTTCCAAACATTCTTCTTTTGCCGTCAACCGATGTATTCTAAGCTATCGACCCAGAAAATGTAAGAAAAGGATAGATATGTCTATTTTTTCTTCTTATTTTGATCACGTGTTCCGTCTTTAGCATTTGGATAAGTAAGAAGGAAAAAAAATTAAGAAATGTTACAGTTGTTAAAAATATATTCCAGTTCAGTGAATCGAAATTGTTGTAAGCATTTCTCAAAGAACGAGGCTTAGTTGAATTGAAATGTCTGCAATGTTTAAGAAAAAAATTATCTCTGAAAATATGAAGAACTAATTCCTGTTTTTTTTTAATGTTTGAAGAAAAAAAAAAGGGTAATTGTTTTTATTAACTCCGATTTCATTCAATTTTGTTTATCCAATTCCTTTTATTTAAGAGGTACTGACATAAACTATTTTCAACAATCGTTGTTTACATTAAAAAAAGAAGAAAAAAATCCTTTTCATTTCTTAGAAAATGACGACTTAAAATGTATTAAAATAAGTTTCTTTTTTTGTATTAAATTTATTTACTAATAAGCCATTTGATAAAATTTGTTTTAAATTGTTTTCGCGGCAATATTTGCAAGTATTCGAAAAGAAATCTTGAGAATGTCTTCCATTATTTAACTGTTTTCTATTAAATTTTGTGTCTCTGTAAATATTATCGTAGATTTCAGCAAAAATTCCTCATAAAGAAGGTTTTATTCACAATAACACATTTTTGTACAATTACGAATAAAAATGTAAACAAATATGTTCGGTTCTATTTAAGTGAAAAATAATTGAATGGACTTGAATTTCATTTGGAAAAAAATTCTTAATATGAAATAGATAAATAATCCACAAATAACGATAATTTGGGGTTCTAAAATTTTTATACTAGACATAAAGATAAGAATATTTAAGTGAATTTCAATTCAAATTGTTTTCCAAAAATTCTATACTTTTATGACATTGAAAAAATTCAGAAAAAATCATAGAATACCCATCCTTAATAATGCTAGTACTCATAAGAATGTAGAATGCAAAGTTAATGAATAATTATATAAAGTTTATCAGTATGTAAAATTACTTAAAAGTTTATATTGATTTATGATAGAATCTTTCAAAATGAAAGTTAATCTCCAGTGTTCTGAGACCAGAATAATTTTTTATAAATTCTTAAGTAAGTCTTTAAATAATTTTGCTGCATCTGTCTAACTAAGAAATGTACTATCAATCAGCTGGTACCCGGCGCGTTGATGCCACAGAATAAATAATTTTGGAAATATCATTTGAAATTTAAAATAACTGTCTTGTTTTATTAGGAATGATAGAAAGAATAATATTTATTTTCATATCGGAAATGAATACATTCATTAAAATTGATTGATATATAAAGGAGAAGGGTAAATAATATTAATTCCATTTTTTTAACTTTATTTTTCAAGACTTTAGGTTTGAAAATATTTTCGCCCCATCTTCAACAGAAACAAATAAGTATAAGTAATAAATATTCAAAATTTCATCGCAACCGGATGAGTGGTACTGCAATGGCAGCGTATAAGATACATACAGACAAAAATTCATTTTTATTTATATAAATTACATAATTTTACTACGCTTATAACCATCCCGTAAATGCAAGAAATGAGTATTCTAAGTTTCACAAGTATTCGAAGTTTCATAAGTATTCGCATTTTTATTTATGTAGATGATGATTTTTATAAATAAGAATATTATCTTTGAAAACTCATTGTTTCGCTCCGTTTTGTACCTCAATATGCTGAACGTTGACTAATATATTTCGTGAGTTCTGAATCATAATTTTAAATAAATAAATTTTTAGCTAACAACAATGCTAGTGTTATTTGCACTTAAAAATTTTGAAAAACCAAATTTTCCTCGATGATTTTAATCAATCTTTTTCTTGCATTTCATCTATACTTTATTGTAGAAATGGTTTATTCCTACATGCCACATATGCTATTAAGTTTATAAATGATCATCAAGACATCATGTGCATATATTATACTATTAAAGGCAGCATCCTATTATATCTTTAAGAAAATTCAAATACAGAATCTGAGTATTTTAATCTCGAGAGAACTTTCTAAGTATCAAAATGATAAAGGCTCTTAATCAGAAATAGTATAAAAATATATTCCAAATTCGATAGTTAAAATACCAAAGCAACATTTCTGTTTTCATATAGAAGCTTGGCTCAGAACATTATAGAAATTAAACTTGAAATAATGCGATTAAAAAGAATTTATAACATACATATAACAAGCTATATAATTCAATCAAAATATGAATATTTATAAATTCTGACATGTTAAATGCTATGTCAATCATAGACGACTAAATCACCATTTACTTATAAAAATATATTTAACCATTTATTTTAGGTTATCTAAAAATATTTTAAATGATATTGGATATCATTATGATTTTAGCTCCTTCAAAAAGCGTGTGTACTCCACGATTGGGCCTTGTATTTTGCATACAACAATAAATGCAGGAAAACCATAAAACGGAGAAAGGAAGCAAGGAGAAAAAAGTAAAGAAAAATGAAACCTACTATCACAAATTTAAAGTTATCATTTGAATATTATTATTTTTAAGTTATTATTTGTCTTAATCAATTTAAATTCTTAACCAATTTAAACCGATTTGAAAGAATAACTTCTCTATCGGTCTCTCTCGCTCTCTTTCTATATTATATAATTTTTAAACTTTCATTCCCAATTTTTGTAGTTTGTAAGCAAAGTTTTGGAGCTCGACCAATTTTGACATGACAAAAAACATTTTTTTCTTAATATCAAGGCTTGCGTAATCTGATAGTTTCGTGCTTGTTTCAAACCGGTTAATGACTTAAATAAATTAAGAAAATTCTTAAGAATTCAGAGAATGTATCGTTTGGAATTTCAAGTTGTAATATTAATTGGCAATAAATCGTCAAATGTGATAACCTTCTGCATTATTTTTTAATGTCCCTATATTTAGTAGAAACTATCCCTATACCGACATATTTGTTATCGATTAGGCAAACAATATTTTAACTTGTTTGGTTTATTTCTAAAAAACAATGCTTGAGTTAGGCAATAACATTGTGATTTCCAAGGAAAAAACTGCAATAACAGACGATAGATAATTCAAAAGCTATTCAGAGAAAGTTGATTCGAAAATAAAAAAATACATTAGTAGACGATAGATATTACAAAAGCAATACTGTGAAAGCCGACTCAAAAATTATAAAAACAACTCAAAACTCAGACATAAACACCGACTCAAAAACAATTCAAAATTATTGCTTATACATTTTGTGGACTGAAATTTTCAAGCGAAAATATTATCATGTCCTCATAAGATAAAATAAATAAATAAATAATGAGAACAAAAATTTTCGGAGGAGATATACGTTACCAGTAACCAAAATAGTTTTTTTAGCTTAATAGTCTACGAATCAGCATTAAAATGGGTTTTGCTATCTCAAAAATATACGTTATCTTAAAGACTAAAACAATCCTGTATTAATAAATAAGTTCAGAAAAGAATACATATTTATATGTAGGCGCATTATGTAGATAAAATTTTAGAAAGGAAATCTAAATCTGATTTTTTAAAAATCAAATAAGGTGAAATTAATTAAAAAAAATAGTGTCAAAGGAATGTTTGACGTGTTTAGTATTGCTGATGATATTGTCCTAATTTAAAAAATGGCTATGATAAAAATTGAAATCCGACACAATTTTGAATAAAATTTAGAAGAATTCCGTTTTTAATTTCTTTTAAATTGTTAATTTGTTTCGGTGGAGAGTTTACTTTTGATCGATATAAATACCATACAATAATATTAAATTCTAATTATTGTTCATATCACTATTATAGGAAGTTTTGCCCACTATACAGCTAGTTTGAAAGATCAATTATACAATTGTATCACTTAGTTTCCATTTCAAATCCTAGCATCCATTTCCCAAATATCACAAAATCAAACACTTTCCATCTCCTATCAATTCCTTTTTCCGTTCACAAAATGGAGCCCATTAAAATTTCAGACGGGATCGAAACGTCCCTCCAACGTTCCATGCTGAAAAGAAAGTTATGAATATTCTGCATAATCCCCTTTTCCCGTCTCGCTGGATCGAACCCAAACCGCTTTGATTCTGAAGTGCACTTGTCAAGGCAACGGGTTATCGCTTCCCTGTAACAAGCTGCCCCAAACCCTTGGAGACTGATCAAACTATGGGCTACGAGAGCATGCATTAATACCTGAACTAAAGCATCCTGCCTCACTCTATACAAATTAATGAATAGCAGAGTTTCCGATAACGCCACTGGATCACCCAAGCACAGTGCCGGGTCTATCGACACCAATGGACCGGGCTATTCATTAATTATGGAGGCCCTTCCAACCAGACTCAATGCTTGCAAGTGCTCCTGTATCTTACACTAATGGAGAATTTGCAACTTAATTCATCGCATTGAACGCAAGTGCCATCCTTCGACTTCATCCAAAATTGTGACGTGGTTTACTGGAATTAAGTTGGGGGCCATTGTTCTGCCATATGCAAATGTCGGTTTTGGGGAACATTTCTCATTTGGGGCAACCATCCCCTCCCCTTTATTTCTGCCAATTCTGTGGTAAAATGTTTTACTTGATGGCAGTCGTTTATCATCCAAGAAGACTGAATCGAGGCCGATATGTGGTATTCTCCCCCCTATTGTCGGAAAGTCTTCTCCAAGCATTTATTTTCGCTAGACGTGCTGGAGACTCGCGGGAACTTCATTAGGTCCATTCTTCAAATTTAAGAATGCATGCAAATTAATCAGTGGCGCTCGTCAGATAGATAGTTTCGAAGGAGGGTATTTTCTGAGATCATAGAAGTTTCGAAGTTAAATAAATTCTATAAATCTTTCCGAAAGGTAAATGAAGCATTTTTATCCTTATCTTTCAGTTGCAAATGTTTAATAACAATGTTTAGAGTAAGGATTGAAAGAGATAAGTTTAGTTGATGCGGAATTCATGGACTCTTTAAGAGTGAGTTATGGTAGTTTAATGGAATGGTGTTCAGACTTAAATGCAACAGATGTAAATATTTAACTACTTTCCCGCGGCTCTAACTCTTTGAACTAGACATTCTCCTTCCAATAGAAAAATTTATGAGAATGTGATATGGTTTATTTAAACTATTTTGTTTACAGATTTATAAATAGTATAGTAAAAATGTATAAGCCAAATGTTTTTAAATAAAGTAACTATTTTAAGTGACAGAATTAAAAAAATCTTGCAAACAAAAATACTTACAAAGGAATTAAAAGGGAGTTGGATTTTTAAAACTTTCATTTTTAAATTATTGTCTTGGCTTTCAGACAATGAAGAGAAGTTTTACTCTAACAAATAATACAAATTAATTGAAGTTAAAATATATTTTAAAAAGTGTTTTGTTCGAAATTCCGTTTATAAGTAGCTTTTAAAATCTAACTTTCATTTCAAAATTATTTATGCATGATTTTTAGTTTGCTTTTAAAATATCGCTTATAAATAACATTTTGAACAAATTTGTATTGAGTTTCTATTTTTATTAAAGAGTTATTCAGATTTTTAAAATTTTTTTACGTAGGAGCTAAACTGGATTAAGAGTTCATGGTTTTTTTTAAAAAAATAACATTTATGTTTGATTAAAAAAATTAAAGTAAAATATTAAAACTAATAAGTTCAATTTTTTTCAAGTAGTAGGATTTTTAAAATTTATACTATTTGCTCAAGAATTTCAATGTTTGAAGAAAATTTATAAAAAAACTGAAATTTGGAAAAATAAATATTTAAACAGAAGTTCAATAAAAACATATAATTCTTTCAAAATTTTAAATATTCTTTTTAATAAAAAAGATGTATGCTATTTCATTCCTATAGCATTTATTTTCAGAAAAAAATATTTAATTAGAAGTTTTGAATGGTTTTATTTCTTTAATTTCAAAGACAATCATCCGTATAAATGACTTTAAATAATCTTTAACGTTAGTATGAAAAATAAAATATTCTTACATACAAAAGAAATAAAGGTTAATAAATTAAATTTTATTTTTATTAAAAAGTATTTTATCTGGAAATTTTTAAAGATTGTATATATATAAAATACTTGCATGAATTCAATTCATTCAAAAATTTCAGTAAATTGTTCTAGATTAAAAAAAATCAGCAAGATTATTTTTATTTTATTGATTATTATTCTTTTAAACTATGCAACGTCTGAAATAGATTAGATCATGTCGCAACTAAATTATCTGAACTTTTACCAAAAAATTATCAATTGCATATTACTCTTTATACATATATAATATTTTAATTGTCAAGAATGATTAAAAAATCAGATGAAATATAAATAATTACAATGGAAACGATTTTTGTCAGTAAAATATGCTATAATATTTGCTTAATATAATATTTAAATACTATTATAAAATATAATAAATTTTGTGGTGAATATTTAATGTCATCGAAAAGGTAATTAAAAAATTTAGAATGATTTAAAAAACCATTTGTAATGTAATATTTCTGAGAATTATGATTCGAAATCTTCTAAGTATTACTTAATCTTTAATTAATTAAAATTACAATTTATGAGAAAAATGTTCTGAGATGCATGTTTTTAATTTTGAAAAGTTTGGCTGAATGGGACTGCTTATAAAGCACCAACACATAATCAAAAATCTATGCGTGAATACATGCATAAACACACATATTTATTTTTATTACTAATAGATTAACGACTCCTAATGTTGCTACATTACATTCTATATTATTTTGGTACAATTATTGCTTCATAGGTATAAGAGTTCGGAAGGTTTTGGTCTTACTATTTCTAACTTCTTTTTGCTTTGATCTATAAAAAAATAAAGTTATTTAAACGCAGTATTTAAGTGTGCAATTATTATGTGTGTGTTTATTCTTTTTGGAAATCATCTAATAGAAGAATTTAAAGAAATTAGTATTATTAGATGAAAAATAAGTATGAAAACCATCATGATAGTGAAAATAAAAGGAAATATTCGGGGTGTGTGTTTTGGAAATTCTATTATCAGAAAGCTTTGTCATAAGAGACCAAAAGTTCAATGTTTGCACCATTTACTTTGCAGAAATCTGTTATCATACGTTAGGGTTACAAACAGGAAAGAGAGGAAAATCTTGCACCACTTATATAAGAGTCATGCTTTCAAGAAGTCTGTTCTCAAAGGATAAGAGCATAATTTTTGCACCATTTATTTTATGGAAACTCTTATCAGAAATCCGTGTTACATATCCTTAGAGAGAACAATTTTTGAGCCATTTATTTTATAGACACCATATAAAGCCATTCTATAAGAGGGTTCACTCTAATATTCTAATATATTATATAACAGGATAAAATCCACCGTCTAAGAGCGTAATAGTCAGACAGACAAACAAATAACCTCAGCTTATTTTAAATTCCTCCAAAGGAATTTTATTCTGTGGTGGAAGGATAAACCTTTAAATAAGAAAAATAAGCATTCTTCGACGAAGATGCGAGTTTCCACGAGAATTTCATGAATCAAACATGGCTACCACTACTCCAAACTGAGCTTTCAGAAAGGGTACGTTTTATGCATTTCTTCACGGTCTCTGTTTGACCACCTTCGCGGCATCTGAAGAGTATTAAAGTAATGTATAATAAACGCTTTTGGAAAGAATTTTTGCTGAAGTTTTTCACGAAATGTACTTGCGCGCATGACTCGAATAAAAAGGAAGAAGGAACACGTTTTTCTGTTCCCAGCACGTCGAGTAGAATGGGTTTGGAAACATACTTCTTTCGCACTGGATAAAATTCCGCTCCAGGTCAAATGTATTCTGGAAAAGCTACTCGAATAAAGCTGCCATCCATATTTTCTGTAAATGAGCGATTCGTCAAACGGCGAAAAAATATATAATTTTTTTATGTTATCTGTTGTTTTAAAAGCAATGTTTCATTTATTTGCATAAATACAGAGCATTTTTGGGATTTACTATAAATATTTATCCTTATAATTCACATCTTTATTTTTTTCCTCCAAAGATATTTATTTCTTTTCCAAATTTCGCTGTGATCTTAAAATTTTGAAAAAAAAAAATACTAAAAATAAAGCATTAGTTAATCTCTACCAATGATGAAGATGGGTGCCCATCTTTTGCTCTGGGTAAAATGTTGCTAAATGTTAAATGTATGTTACTCTAATAAATCTATATTTTCTATAAATCTAGCCATCTATATTTTCTGTAAATGAGCGATTCGTCAAATGGCGAAAACATTTTTATGCATTGTTTTAAAAACAATGTCTTATCTGAAAAATTACAGAAAAACTTTGGGATTTACTGTAAATATTTATATTTTTATTACCATTTTGACTTTTTTTTCTCCAAAAAGCTTTAATTCCAACAGAAAATTTTTCTATGATTGTGAAATTGTGATTTAAATACGAAAAATAAAGGATTAGTTAAACTTTACTATTAATAAAAATGAATGTGTTTGTTGATGTTTTACTGAACAAGCCATATGACCTAGATCTAACAAAATGATGTAACTATGTTTTGTATGGAGAAAATACAAAACTGAGGGCAATTTTTCTGAAATATTAAAAAAAAA
>JAPMOQ010033386.1:0-10738 GCA_026543055.1 Argiope trifasciata
GATGAAAAATAAAATACGCCATCAAAGAGTTATTATTGTAACTCGAACCAGATTCGAATATTAATTTTTTGTGTTGATAAGAGTATGTTTAAATAAAATAAAATTGGAAATGTTCAAAATGATTACAAGTGTGTTTCAGGTAGCCTTAAGACAACAATAATTTTATTGGAGGTGTAAAATCTTGATAAATTATAGCATATATCAAAAGCATATTCTTAATATGTATAAAAGCATATTCTGTTTAGCATATTTTTAAATGTCTATACAGTTAAATAAAAATTTTCAGAATGATTAGATGCATATTTAAGGTACCTATATGATAACAATAAATTTATTGAGGACATCATTGTTTTTAATAATGTTATTTAACATATTCATAAAAAAGTTTATAAAATTAAATAATTTGATATAACATTTGCATCTAACATAACAAAATCGCTTCTTAGGATTTTGTATCTATTTTAGTAATTTATTGACCTATTTCAAAATAAACTGAAGCCAAATATTTCAGTTCCTATTCGAAAGACAGCCTAGAAAATATTTAGCAGATTGAAAAATTTGCACAATGTATGTATACGTGTTAAACATTATGCTTAACTTAAGAGGAAAAAAATGAAATTAAGCTTAACTTATGTGAGGAAAGGAGTTAGTGTGTTCAGCATTAAGCTCAATACACAACTGACCTTAGAAATATATTTTGAATGTTCCTCTATAAATTTAATATTGAGTTAGGCTACTCAGAAATACGCTACTTTTACAAATTTAAATTCATCTGAAGAAATATATAAGCATTTTATAGGTTATATTGATCAAGCTTAAAACTCTATGTTTAAAAGATATTAAGCTGATCAATTTTAAGTGGTCGGATATCTTTAAAAGAACTACTTTGACGAAAAACAACTTCAAAATAAAAATAAAACTACGAGTCAAGCCTATTTAAACAATTCATATCAAACCACAATGCATTAAAATTTGTTGTTAATAAGCAGCTATGCTGTCAAAACTTTTTCTCTTATATGCCTTCTCAAACAACATCTTCCAAGATAATTATAATATGAATAAATTGAACATAGTTAAAAGGTAAAAAATCAGATACAAAATTCAGCTGCTAAAAGTTTATTTGATAACATAAAACAGATAATATAGCAATTAGGTTCAACATGAAAAATTGATTAATCTTTAATCTAAATATTATCTTCTGCGAAATAGTACGCTACTACCATGAAACGGTAATTCTCTCCATCAGTTGCTCTCAGAATTATTTAATTGCAACACAAGATTTTCCTGTACGAATGGAGGATTTACAGAGAAATTCTATCATTAAAATTCGAAAGGCATGAAATCCTTCCCTTTAGCTTTTGGATTAATTGTTCCAAGAATTTGTTAATGTTAATATTTACGGAAAAGTTAAATAGAGCTTAAATAGTTCTCGCAATTTTATAAACAGGATTAATGGGATTCCGTCTTCTATTCTCCAAATAGATTTACATTAAGCCATGAATAATGTCAGTATAGCTGATTGTTTGTTCTGTAAGGATTAAATTTGTTTGCTCGTAAATAATTAAATAAATAATTGTATAAATAATTTTAAATATTTTCTTATTGTTATTGTAAATGGTCTTAAATAAGTTTATACTTTGATGCTTGACAGATTAAGATTTGGATATGAACTTTAAGTTTAATAAAGAATACTTTCTTTCTTGGGATAATTTAAGATGTTTTATTCATGCACACAAAGCTGTCATTATAGAATTCTATAACTTAGTAGGTTTTTTAATTTCACCAAAAGTTAACCGGGACAATTTAGTTTTATGTATTAACTGATCTTAAAATTTCTTGACTCTTCAAAAGAATTGATACTTTTAAAATATTTTTCCAGGAACAGTGACTCAATGTATTGTGTAAACTTCATTTGCAATGAAATCTTTAGATGAAAATATGGCGTGTTTTATAATTTTTTATGTACGTTTAGGAATTTATCCAAATATTTTAGCCAAAAACCAAATACCAAGAATAATTACTATTTATAAAATGGACTATAACATCCTTAACATTAAAACTGCTTTATATTGATAAAATTTGATTCAAAAAAACGTATGAGCAATTTTCTTATTTAATTAACAATTTAGGTATTAATATATTTCCATTGAGGGGACAGATTAAACAATAAATATACGTTGCAATATAACAGCTATCAAATAAGAATTAAATCCTTTTAAATTCTATATCTGTATGAATCTTCTTAAAGCTTAACCATTTGGAGTAATTCGTCTAATAATTCAACATAAAATTAACTTTGAAAAATGAAATAATTTTTTCCTATTACTATGGGAATTTATGAGAATTAAGTACGATTGAATATATTTATTAAATTTTTACTGAAAGATTGTATTTATTACTTATAAATGGTTGAATTAAGGCAATCTTTTCTGAAGTAATCATTCTTTAGGATGTATATAGGCGGCGCAATACATTTATTGACTTGTAATCACATTTTGGCATCTATCTACCAAAACTTCTTAAGGGCTACTTCAATTTTCAGAAAATTCGTTGCTGAGTTAGATTTCTTTTCAGGACTTTTTCATCCAATGGAGAAAAATTGACGTTACTAGGGCATACTTTCGCGCTTACTCTCTAATAAAGTTATTATCTCAGAAAATGACTTCCATGGGATAAGCGTACGACAACTACAAAATATTAACTTTTGGTGTGAATTTAACCTTTTTTTACTGAATCTATTATGTCATTTTTGGCCAGTTATTTGACTATTAATTTCTTCTTTGAGGTTCATAGTATCCAAAATGCGAATTCAAATTTTAGATCCATTTTTAATTAACCGATTGAAATGAAACTCAGGCATAAAATTACAATTGTAGTCACAAAATCTCATACCAAATTCGATATATATATATAGGTAAGAATTTTATCCATTTAGCTCTCTTAGTTTTGTAATTTATATTCGGAACTTAGAACAGTTTTCCTCTGTACGAATTTAGTTCAAAATTTGATTTAAATCTATTAGTTTGTTGTTACTTTTGGCACTTCACAAGCCAGCCGACAATTATCTGACAGCTATTTAAGCCGTGTGATCGTCTCAATTATTTCCCTAGAGCCAGCTATGTTCAAAAATTCAACAAAGTTATTTGATGCTTTACATTCGCTTGCACAATCCCTTTTTAGAGGAGGAGGAAGGGCACAACCTTATATATAGAACAAAGAATAACAATACCCGTACCTGAACTGGGACTTGAACCCTGGACACCCAGATAACAAGGCAGACGCACTACCTCGGCATCTATATCTTTAATATATGTCTCAAATTTCATTTCACTGTCTTAAAGATTTTTTTGAATTATGATTGTCACAAACAAATTAACGAACTCGGAGAGGTCAAAAACTTAAAAATTCTTCAAAATCTCGACCTTTAATTTTTGAGGAGTATATTACATTCTTTATACTACGTATAGAGAATGTAAAAAAAATCATACTATATATATTGACTCCTAAAGTAATAAATATGGCCGTTATCATACTTAGTACTCTTTCGGTGATATCTTAAGTGTCACAGCTTGATCTAATTTCAACTATAAATTACGTTTACACTAAATCCTTAATGTAATCACTACAGATGCATTAATCTTTCTATAGTAGTGTTCTAAAACATTACTGATTTCTGATATTGAGTTCAGAATGTGAATTTTATAATCAGAGGAGTAATTAATTTTTAATGTCTTCTAAAGGCAGAGTAATTGGATGATAAAATGTTTGAAAAACATAGTTTTTTTTATTGTTTTACAGATCAATTTTTACTCTTCTGGAGATATTGATTATATTTAACATCAATATGATAATTTATACATAACTGCAGGTCCCGAAGAATAGTGGGAAATGTAGCATTTTGATGTAAAAAGAAGGTGTGGAATATTTACAAATACAGGATTCGAAATAAAATTTTTCACTTGTTAAAAAAACACTTGCAACAAGAATTTTTCATAAGCTGAATAAATAATTGTCCTTATTGATATTGATATGACAGGAATTTAGTTACATATAAAGTATACAAATTAATAGAGGGATAACTTGATACATTTTTTAAACACATTCTTTATCCCCTTTGAATGGAAAAAATACCGATAGGTTGAAAACTATTTTCAAGAAAAACAAATTAATTTTTCTTTTGGTAGATGAATGATTGTTAACATATTTATTATTATTTATTTAAATTTTCAATAACTTTTCTCAAATCAAAAACTAAAATGCATTTCTAAAAGTATTGCAATTTCAAAATACAATGAAAATATATTTGTTTGAAGAATTTCTCTTAATAAACACATATATTTTGCAATTGAAATTTTATTTTCTCCCGTCTGAAATCCAGAATATTTTTTTCTTACTTATCGAAGAAATAATCTTCAATTCAGCATTACCCATAACCAACTCGTTAAATTATAACTGAAGAAAATTCCATTCTTTCTAAGATTAGTCACTATATATGTTATGCTTATTGAGAGAAAATAATTGTATTTTCCTCTTTACTAAATAAAAGCATTCCAAAAGTGTTCTTTACAAAGAGCATTCCATTTTGTTTATAGCTATTTTTCCAAAAATTCTGGATGTTATGAGAGTTTTTACTGGGACTATATCATTAAATCATTCAGAATATTTTTATAAGGACTTGTAAAATCAAGCAGAAATAATGTTTGATATTTTCATGTTTTTTTTAAACAGCTAAAAATAGAGATTGCTTTGAAAATAAATTAATATTTCCTCCATGGCAAAATTACTTTAATTTTGAAATGTCGATTCTATGTCTGCAGTAGAAAGTGCTTTTTTTCCCTTTAAATATATTTAATCTCGTTTCTTATTCATTTAACCATATTACTCTGATTACAAATGATCAGCTGTTATGTTGTTTCTTTTTCAAATAATTTAAAACAATTTGCTTTTGCACAACTTTAATTACAATTTTTTCAATGCACGAATAAAGCAAGAATCAAAACGAATTAAATGAAAACAATCAGTAATTAAATTTATCATTAGCGATAAGAACTATTTCTTTATGTCAAATGGGATGAATACATCTAAATGAAGAATATGAGAAATGCTCTAAACATATTTTATGGTAAAAAAATCTCTAAAAATAATTTATACCTTCCAAAATAAATTGCTACATTTCAACATATCATGTTCTTTTACTAATAATTAAACAGTTTTATATTTATATAGAATTCATAAAAAATAGTCTAGCTTTAGTATACGACCTCCAAAGAACAAGCGATAAATAATAATTTCACAAGTTCCGGTCAAGAATAATAATATACGCATTACTGGCGACATTTTGGCGAAACAAAAATGGCCAATTATTGTTTATAGGCCGTATAAGGCAGTTGTTCCAAAACCCTTTTTCTCTTTTCTTCACATTAGTTAATCTGCAATCAGTAATCATGCAGCATGTTCATTAATGTAAAGAATAATCATATTTTTATTATTCCAACTATAAATCTGCCGGTGGATCAGAAGTTGCTAATTATTTCCAATTATGTTTCCAATTTCCAATTGCTTGCGAATTCAAATCTCTACCATGACTATCAAGTTCTCCAGATTTAATATGGTTTTTACAGCACTTCTAAGGAAAATTTAACGGAGAGAGTGATTTCAATCACAACCAAAACATGACATGCTCCAGAAAATTCTGGACAAATCAGGATTTAAAACTTTGATGTGTACTGGATTGTTGGAAAGGAATCTAAAATTAAATAATTTTCAACAATTGCATCGATATTTCTATGTTCTCAGGATTTTACATATTACTAAATATTATTTAGTAATATGTAAAATTACTAAATAAAATTTCGGTGTTCCGAATAACATAGATGTTAGTGCTAAATTAACATTATAAATTCTCACCTAAATTACTTACGTTACTAAATATTATTACGTTACTAAAAATATAATTAAGAAAAAAATTATAAATTTTGCTTTAAAAACAGCATTTTTGATACCCATATAATTATTATGAATTTTTTTTTTTAAAAAAAAAGAGCATTTATCTTTTTGTCAACCAAACAGATTCTTTTTTTTTTTTTCTTTATTTCTTCGTAAGCAAAAAGTTTTATTTTCTTTGGACTGATATTTGCTCCAGGAAATTTAAAAAGTATGAAAAAATGAAGAATGAGTTTACAGGTGCAAAAAATGTCATTTACTTAAGGTCATATAAAAAGTATGAAAGAGAAATATCTTTCATTTTTTGCATGGTTTATTTAATGATTTTAAATGGTGACATTTTTATTAGTTCTTTACTTGTTAGTCTTTTTTTGTTTATTTTGAGGAGGTTAAAATAAATAACGTTAAGTGTAAGGAAATTTAAATCCTGAAAAAAAGTTTTAATTAAGTGTATTCACAGATAATATATGTATTGTTTTATTCAATAATGCAGGTGTTTTATCATTTGATGCTTGAAAAAATAATAATGCATTCTTCAAAAAAATATGCTTAGCTATTTTAGGTTTAAAGTATCTAAAAAGAGTAATCTAATTCACTGATATTACATGTATAGAAGATAATGCAGTCAATTTATTATTCTACCAAATTTTTACGAATTTAAACATCTAGGTATAAATGAGAAAATTTGTTTCATTTGGATAAGATAACGAGACTATTTCACAATAAATAGTTGATTTTCTTAAAAAATGTTAATTAATTAATCTTCTTTAGCTGCCAGCTGGTTAGTCTGAGAAAACAATTATCATTAATTTCAAATTTATTACTTAATATTAGTGATATTATTAAATTGTCAGACATTAAAGATGTATAACTTTAATTGTTTTACAAACACACCACTTATTGTGTATATGGAAATTTCTAATAAAAACCATGCCTATGATATCATAGCGCCATAAAAAAATGCAAATTTATTGTTCATTTTAAACTATGGACTATTACAAATTTACTTTTATCCATGCACATATATTCAAAAAAATTATTCCTTAATTTTTCATAATAGAAAATAAATAACACGATAAGCTAGATAATGAAAGCAATAAAAAGTCAGCTTAATTTTAATTAAATAAAACTCTGCTTGCAATATATCGTTTTGAGATATCCATTTCCATCTTCTAAGGTAAAGTCCGAATTTTGGTAACCACAGATCAAGCGGTAGGGCTTACAGAGAGCTGATACACGCTTAGATTAATTCATCTTTATTAGAAGCATAAGTAAAGTGGACATTGAATCTCAGCACTGACCAACTTCCTCTAAATGGAGTTTGATCTAAATTTGATGGAAATCTAAAAAATTGGTCTAAAGACCATACGGCAACTTTCATACGTTTTTTTTTTCAAAGTTTCACTCATTGGAATTTTAAAAAAACAGATTTCCGCTAAATGTGGTTTGCTCAATATTTAATAGGAAAAAAAAATATGATGTAGGGACCATATACCTATTTTCGGCAGTTTTGCTCAAAGTGGTTTTGAGATACCTTTGTCACAGACAGACAGATTTAGAGACAGACAAAATGACAAAAATGTATCTTTCGATCTCAAGGAGATAACACACGGAGATTCATCAAAATGCCAAATTCGAATTTTTGACGATTACAACATTTTCTTTATATTTCATATACGTCAAAAATTAGATACCACATTTTTAATTTCGCATATTTTATTAATTTTAATTAGTAAAACAGATTAAACATAAATAAATTTGACAGCCATTCCAATAAACTAAAATAAATATACTTTTTTAAATGACTATTTAAATTTAAATTTAAAACAGCATATCATTTTTAAAGCAAAATTGCAAAAAATTGGTAAAACAAATGCATGGTGCTTTTTTTCAATAATGTTTTCTTACTAACCCAAATGACGTCCTTCCTTCAATTCATTGGCAAACGATCACTGAATTTTAAAGAGATAAAAATATAAACTTTGGTCGTCAAAAAAAAAAACATTTAGATTTTAGCTGAGCTGATTGAAAATTCGATCGTAACGGCTTAGGGTTTCAATAATGGTATGAGTTACAATGAAGCCAAAATCACGGAGACTTTAAAATTTTTTTGTTTTCTAATTTTGAATGCAAAATTAGAAGATAATTCAAATATTTACAATGCAAAACAACTTGATTGGCAATAACTATCTAGATACATTAGATGCTGATAACTGCAGTGAATTATTGGTACTTCGTAGAGTAGCCTTTTTCATTATAACTCAGCACTTATCTTTCATTGAGATGAAGAAAGTTATGAACCGTTATTGCATGATGCCAGGAAACAATTATAGCCACTATTAATCCTCTTTTATTTTATGAATTGTTCATATGTACAAGAGTTTTCAAGGGGAGTCATAAGTTCTCAATAATTTTGAGTTTAAGACTGT
The DNA here is from genome assembly GCA_026543055.1 of Argiope trifasciata. Classification (NCBI taxonomy): domain Eukaryota; kingdom Metazoa; phylum Arthropoda; class Arachnida; order Araneae; family Araneidae; genus Argiope; species Argiope trifasciata. The sequence continues at coordinate 8,373 of JAPMOQ010033386.1, forward strand.
TTTCTAGCCATGATAACAATTCAGCGTTCTTTGTTATAAGCCATGCTGTCGGTATTTTTGTTGCGAGGCAAATAACTGATTCCTGCTGAAAAATAAATAATGCGCTGTTGGGAAAGAGATCACCGTTGATAAGTGTAAATTTTGGCTTTGAAATAGTGTCAATGTGTTTTTTTGCATTTAATGTCCAGTCTATAACATGAAGGAGATCAATACCGTCTGCTGAAAATGCATCACCAAATCATAACACTAATTGAGTTCTTAATAGTTGCCGGAATGCAGTCAGGATGTAGCTTTTCGCCTATTCTATGTCTTGCATATTTTCGCCAGCATAAACGTGTTACGATATGTTTGTTTTATCACTCCATATAACTTGTGACCATTCATTATCTGTCCAATTAATGCGTTCATCTGCCATCTGCAATCTTTTTATACGCTGCCATAAATCGCGATAAGGATGTTTTCATAGAATTCTGTCTCTTATTTCAACATCTAATAATCTTCCCCTGATTGTTCTTAAGCTGATATAAATGCCAGCATCATTCAATTGATTTCTGATGGCCACTTATAACATCCTTATATCTTAGAGGCATTGTTTTTTTTTATGCTTCTGTCATAAGCGGATGTGGAGTACCTTTTTCGGTCATTTCCTGTTTTATTTTTTTGAAGTATTTGAATCACTGATATCATAATGAAACTTCCAAATTCTAGTTGTATTAACTGAACCACCCACAAAAAAATAATGTCTAAAATTTTCAATGAAGGAAAGACCACATTTACGTAACACAATAATCCTAGTTCTCTTTCTAGGTGTCCAATATATTCTTTTATTTGATGTCATTGCTTCTTGTCTAAATGTTAGAAATATTTACAAAAATATCAATTGTATATTAAAAAAATTTAACAAAATTGATTACATAAAAAAACAGTCTTCCTTCCACGAAAAAAAAAACAAAAAAAATAATAACTTATTCCAACTTTAAACTTCTACTAGCAATCTATCAGCTTTTACTAGCAATTATTAACATTTGATTGATTCCCAGAACAAGAACAGTGATTTGTCAGGAAAGTTATAAATTAAAACTAACCTCATAGCTGTGTTCTTTATTCAGATTAAAGCAAGAATATCTTTTTTGCATTACATATATTTGAAGTTTACTTTTTGTATTAAAATTAGCAATAAATATTCTTCAAAATTATATGTAAGAGTTTGCATTTTGTAAAGTATATCATTTTCCATTAGCGCACAAAGTTTAAAAACATTTTCAAAAGTGTTTACAATTTCGGCCACCACTGTATACATCTGTCAAAATTTGATGTGTGAAAATATTTTACGGAAGAAACTATAGAGACCAATATACATAAAATACTCAATTGAAACTTTTAGCAAGCAGTATAAACCAGTTAGTCACCAGAGGTAATTTAAACGAATTTAATTTAATAAAAACCAAACATGAGAATTCATTTAAACATTGGTTATTTTAATGTTTTCTATTTATCTCCAATGGTGCTAATTTTTCTAATTAATATTTTTCAACTTTACTGAAAATGTGATGCACATAATACTTTGAAATATATACTCTTTAGATAAATCATCTCATACCTATAATATAAAATAAAGGTTAATCTCATATTATACTTGAATAAGGAGGAGATATTCACTTTAATTGGTACCATTTTACTCTCAGAACAGTGCATTAGAACATTAATTTGAATGGGTATTTCTCTAATCTCACGCTTTACCAGTCATTATTGGAGCCAAGCTCTCTTAATCGGCTAATATAAATCATCTCATCCCTCTTAACCTCGTAGGATGGTGACATTCATTGCTCTAATAGCCAACAATCCTTTATTAATTGAAGCATTTCCAATTTAGAGTTCATATTAAAGAGGTCTCTTTCAAACGACATTTTTGGAGTGATCTCTTGGGAATCTTTTGGTGAAAGGTATGTGATGGAAGTAACGATAACTTGATATAATGGAGGCAGAGCTGTTAAGTTCCTTAAGATGAGTCCTTCAGAAAAATGTTTTAGAATTCAGAGGATTGTCGTTATATGATGGTTCTGTGAAATGTTTCTACAAAGGAATAGCTAAATCTATTTATCATCAATTAGAATTTTTATTTTTATTCTTGAATAGGCATATGTTGAACCTAATACATTCCTAGGTTGAGTTCCAGTAAAAATTAACTTAATCTTTAACAATTTGAGTTTTTGGCAACTTCACGGTTGATTTTTCCACTCACTTATAACATCCTCGTGCAGATTTAGTAGTATTTTTATTGTATGGTAAATGAATTGTTAGAAAATAAAATAAAAATATTTTTAAAAAATCATGAAAAATTGGAACTTAACTTATGGGTTAAACCA
>JAPMOQ010033392.1:0-16221 GCA_026543055.1 Argiope trifasciata
TTATCACCAAAACCTTTAAGTTACTAAACAGTAACTCAATTACAGCAACATTCTTAGCAAATTAAATAATGGGTATGCCGAGGAGCAGACGATAATTATCACATTTTCCCGCTTAATGTCACAGATAAGGCGGGAGAAGTTTTAAAGAATTCGACATCGTATTCCTCGGAGATTCGAAATTTAAGGATTTGGACAAATAAAATAACCTTCCTATTGGCTGCCTGAGAAGTTGAGACAAAGCGCGATTCTGTGCAAAGTGGTTTAAGTCGCGATGCGGAGGCGTTTCGTTTGTTCGGAAGACGCTTTCTGTTCTTGTTATTTTAAAAGATAGAACGTTACTGTGTTGCAATCCTCATGTGGGAGTTTTCAAAGCAGTCGAAAAGGAATATCATTATAAAGAGATTACATTTCGCTGACAGGAGATGGGGAAAAAGTTATGTGTTTTTTGATTTTTAGAATTTGGTTGGAATTTTTGAAATGTCAGAGCTGTATTTTTCTGGACTGATACAGGTGAAGTATGATTTATGCAGTCATGAATAATGTAAGAGAAATAATGATTACTTTAGATTAAATTCAGAAGTGAATTTCAGATTGCAAAATAATAAATAAATGACGAAATGCAGATTTTATTAGTAATTTTATTCATTATTTTGCAGTTTAAAATCAAAAGTGAAATTTAGATTGCAAAATAGGGAATAAATGACGAAATGTAGATTTTTTTGGTAATTTTATTCATTATTTTGCAATCTAAAATCAGAAGTGAATATTAGATTGCAAAATAATAAATAAATTACGAAATATAGATATTTTTAATAATTTTATTCATTATTTTGCAACCTAAAATCATAAGTGAATTTAATTTTATTCATTATTTTGCAACCTAAAATCATAAGTGAATTTAATTTTATTCATTATTTTGCAACCTAAAATCATAAGTGAATTTAATTTTATTCATTATTTTGCAATCTAAAATTCACTTCTGATTTAAGATTGCAAAATAAGGAATAAATGACGAAATTTAGATTTTTTTAGCAGTTTTATTCATTATTTTACAATCTAAAATCAGAAGTGAATTTTAGATTGCAAAATAATGAATAAATGTAGATTTTTTTATAGTAATTTTCGCAAAACAGCAACACGTTGATTCATGCACTGGATTTAAAATTAAATAAATTTGATTTTTAATTCAAGTGGTCTTTTATATGCAAGAATGCGAAACGGAACATTCTTTATTGGCATAATCTTACTATGCTGAATATATTATTTGTTTTCACATGATGAAATTATCATAATTTTGGATCTTTACAATTATTACTGAATTTGCTTTTTCGACAAAAAGAAGTCTAATGTACACACCCAAGTATCTGGTTCGTGACTATTCAGTTTGCTGTAAAAGCAGTTATTCAGGGCAAAGGTTAATAGTTTATTATTATTTTAAGTTAAATCCAGCAAGGCCTTTACTAAAATAACATCTTTATTAATGAGTGCCAGAGAAAGTTGTGGGGAAACCGATTCCGCTAGCTCTTTTAAATGTTAAAAATAACACTCATAAAACTAATGCCATTTTGCAAATTCCAATACAAAATGACGATAAATGATGCTTTCTTTTTAAATATTACAAATTTATAATCTTCTGGATTAAAATTATTCAAAATATTTAACAATGCCTTTGATGTTTCCAAAAAAATGCACAATGGTGTTTCCTATTAGCATAAATTATACAAGAAATAACATAATTTAAATTATAACAAGTATATTGTCTTGAAATGAAATATTTATATTATGAAAATCAAATTCATTTAAATATTTAACAATGAATTTTTTTTAGTATTTAGAGATATCAACACATTTGAATAAAAGTTTAGCGTTAATTTTTCTCGTGAATTGTTATACAATATTCGAAATACATAAGAAGGTTTTTAAAACAAAGTAGATTAATTCAGTGAACTTTTTATTTCTGTCAACTGCCAAACGATTACATAAAATTAAAAATATTTATGTAAATATGTTGGAATAAGAAGAAAAAAAATCGTTTGCATGAATGATGAAGTTTTCCAACGCAATTTCGTAACATTTAGATTATCAAAGAGTAATTTAAATTCAATTCAATTGGTATATTTAGTGCTTTTCCTTTTTATTCTATATCAATATCTTATTTTCGGAAATTGCAGATTGACTAAGAATATAAAATCAACATTTGGAAAATTTGATAGATAGAAAGTATAATACTGATTTAATATCAGCAATAACAAAGTCTAAATAGAATATTCGATTCGATTAATTGAATTTTGACGGTTTAGTTTAAATTATTTAATATTAAAAATGGTTATGAAAATGTGCTTATGTAAAGAAAATAATATTTTCCTTTTTTGTTATATTCACAATATTCTAGCTTTTTTCATAATAACTAAAACCCTGATAAAGCCATTTAAATTCAATTATGCATTTTCGTGGTCTTCATTTTCAAAGATTATCTGTATCATTTTTTTAAAGTTCAAAACCGCAAATGGTAAGCTCATAGTGAACACATGAATAAAAAATTCTTTCTCTAATTTAACATTTTTAATAAAAAAAATAGCGTTCTAAATTTTTGAAATAAAAATTTCATTCGGTACATAATAATAAATAGTAAAAATATCACAATACCATGGACATATAGTTTATGAACTAAACAGGTATATATCATAGAGCAATATTTATAAATATTTACATTTAGAGTATGAACTAATTGTAGGGAATCGAATTACGGTACCTCTCGCCAAACTTTAACAATATTTTTAATATAATTTTGCAATATCTAATGCATTTATTGCTCAATGAGCTGAAATATTCAGCTAAAGATTTAATTTTTTGCTTTTTTATTAACAAAAGTTTACGGTTTCATTAACTGAAACAAAACACAGCATTAAAACTTTGCTAAAGCTTCATTATTTATTATGAGCAAAATTTTAATTATGAGTTGCTTGCAAAAACACTAGACTCTCTTAAATATTAGTTCTCCAAGCATATTTAATTTAGCGCTCATTGTAAACACTATTTAAATAACTTATTCTTCATACTAAATTTTGTTTGATATAAAATATTCTAATAATTTTTTTTCATCATTAGCAATTTTATTTTTAATGAATAAACTTCAGAAATCTTTCAAAACTGTAAAAAAGTTTCCAAAAAATTAAAAATGTAATTAAAATTTAAGTATATAAAGTTTAAGTTTAAATATGTTACTATTTCTGCATTGCATTGCAAAGTAATTTCTAAAAGTATTTTTATTCCCAAATCGTTTGCATTTATTTCAATAATTTATTACATTTTAAAAAAAAATTAAAACCAGGTGCGATAATATAAAAAGCAGACGAAAATAAAGTTTGCTCCAGTTAAAAAGTCCTAATTCTGAATTTTATATTGGTATCAATATATTGTGGTCATTGTTCAATATGCTGGATGTTTCCTTCGTATTTTATGGCTGGCGAATAGTTCAAGAAATTAATAATGAAAAAGTTTCATAATTTTAAATCCAAACTATGACTGCTGCTGCTGTTTTATAAAATAATAGTAAAATGGTTGTTTTTGAAATTATAAAAAGAATAGCTCTTTATAGATCTCAACACTCTGAAAGAATCAATATATAAATATATTTTTAGAATTTTGAAAAACAGAAAATTTCGAGACATTTTGATTGATCTGTTTCATATTTCTATAATTTTAAGTTTAAAATGTAAACTTATTTTAACTGAAGAGCATTTCATTGGATTTGAACTTTCTTACATTACGCCTCCATTATTGCTATATTTAATTGAAGCACGCTATTATGAGCTAAAATTCAACGAAACGATAACTCATCAAATATGTTAATCCTTAAAATTTTAATTCTAATCCAACAAAATGAAAGTTAAGTGTTTCTTAAGCAAAATATCGGTTTTAATCATGTTCCAAAATAACAATCGCTTGGCGAGTTATTTCAGATTGAGCACCAGTTTTAAAATTTGGTACCGAAATCGTATCATAATCGTTTGTCTAATAAATTATTATAATAATGGAAATTTAAAATTTGGAACAAAAAGATTAAAATAAAAAAATCTATACAAAACTCAGCATTTTGAAATAATCCATAAAAAGATTTTTTTTAGAATCAGTATAATTCAAAGAAACTAAAAATTGTGGAATAAGTTGGCTTTTGTATGTCAAATTCTTATATTTTTAAGCCTAAAGTGTGCAAGAATTTCTGTAGAGAATTATTCCCAGAAACAAAATTCTTAAGAAAAACTAAACTAATATTTTAATGCGATTTCCAACATTTCTATCTGCTGTTTACATGTGCATTTGCAGTGTACCTACTTTGCATGAAATTTACTTTGCCAAGAAACTAAAAATTGTTGAATAAGCTGGCATGTGTATGTGGTATTCCTATATTTTTATGTGTAAAATTTACAAGAAATTCTACAGAGAAATAGTTCCGAAAACAAAATTCTTAAGAAAAACTAAACAAACATTTTCTAGCTGTTTCCAACATTTCTATTTGTTGTTTATAGGTGCGTTTACAAAGTACCTACGTTGCATGAAATATACTTTGTTATAATACTTTGTCTATACTTTGCCATAATAATACCAAGAAATAAAAAAAAAATAATTGGAAAATAAGTTGGCATGTGTTTGTCGCATTTCTATATTTTTAAGCCTAAAATTTGCAAGAATTTCTGCTGAAAAATATTCCTAAAAATAAAATTTTAAAGAAAATCTGAACTAACATTCTCTAGCTATTTCCAACATTTCTATCGGTTTTTTTGTAGGTGCGTTTATCTACTTTACAGTATAATCCCAAGAAACTAAAAATTGGGGAATAAGTTGGCATGTATATGTCGTATTCCCATGTTTTTAAACCTAAAATTTGCAAGAATTTCTGCTGAAAAATATTCCCAGAAACAAAATTCTTAAGAAAAACTAAACAAACATTTTCTAGCTATTTCCGACATTTCTATCTGTTGTTTATAAAGCGTGTTTACAGAGCAGCTACTTTGCATGAAATAAAGCGAAATCTTTTCCAAACTAAAGCGTGCTAAGTAACTTTACGCCACTTTCACTCGCAACGGACGCATCTGAATTTTCTAAGGGTTTGCTGCTTTTCATGAATCCAACTTATGCAGGGCCTGATCAGAGAGTGTTTTATTGAGAATAAGAAACAACTTCTCAGTTGGACTGAAAAGCGAATTCCGGAAGAAGGGATGGTCCTCTGTCTCTCTCCCTCCCTGCCTACATCCCCAACTTCTTAAATTTTTTTGTGTCTATTTTTGTATTCTTCATCTAGTGCATTTATGGGACATGGCATTGCCTATAATATATGTCGTTACATATGCTGCGATTGTATGAAGGTCTGATTTATTTTGCTTCATTGTGAGAAACTGAGTTCGTTCCATAAAATTGGGTGGATGGATTTATGGAACTATGTAAAATAGAAAGAGTTACGGCGAAAGTGCTCTCTAAAGTAACAGTTTCAGCAGTTTTATTTATTCATTCGGTAAAAAGGTTGTCTGATAAATATTTCACTGCGTCGACAAAAGGTATCATGTTCTAGGAATTACACACTCCTAGCCTAAGTTAACATTTCAAATTTTTATTTTCGTATTCTGAAATATATTTGAAAAAATCAGTGACATCTAGCTGATATTCTATTTCTTAGTTTAAACCACCCACATCTTAATTCAATCATAGTAACTTTATTTTAAAAATACTCTCTTCTTTTCTGACCCTATTCCATTTTATTTACGTAACTAATTCCAGAGAATGAATGGATTTATGGAGCTATGTAAAATGGAACGAGTTACAGTGAAAGTTCTATCTAAAGTAGCAATTTTATTCATTTTTTCGGTAAATAGTTTGGCTGATTAATATTTCACTGCATATACAAGAGGTATCATGGAATTACATAATTATAGCCTAAGCTAACCTTTTCAATTTTTATTTTCCTATTGTGAAACTGATGAAATCTGTGACCTCTATGTGACATTCTATTTCTTAATTTAAATAATCAAAATCACATATTCCCAAAGTTCTATCTTAATTCAGCCATAGTAACTTCATTCTTAAATTACTCTCTTATTTCCTGATCCTATTCCGTTAATTTTACGTAATTAATGCCTTAGAAGCTTGGTAAAATTGTTTAGTAATAATTCCAAAACTGCGAGTGATTGATAAAAGTTACTGATGTAAACAAATAGTTTTTAAAAAGATCCCTGTGTTTCCCCTGCTTTGAGATTGACAAGTGCAGAAATTCCTGCGGGACTTTTAGTAATATTGACTGGGTAAACAATATTTCCTATCAATAATATATATATATATATATATATAAATTATAAATGTAAATGTAATAATATATAATGTATATGTAATATTAGATAAATGTAATAGTTATCACTGAAAATATTCGACAAAACGCAAAACAACGAGTTTCTCGCCAAAATCAATGATGTATTTGGTTCGATGTATCCAAATGAAAATGTTCCAGAATTCTTGAACAAATGTAGAATAAATCGATGCATTTCATACTTAATAGTTCAAATTATGTATTTTTTTCAGAAAAAAATGTCTGAAAAATTGTTTGAAAACTTATAGAGCTATATATTATTTGATATTTTCAACAAAATCGTCAGTTATATGGTGGGTTGTCACAAAATACTTAACTGCGTTGGATTTCTATGTTATCTAGAATTTGAAAGTTATAATGATAAGAAATATTACATTTGCTTTAAGTTATTTAATTAGTTTGTAAATTTGTCTTTATATAAATTTGATACATTTTGTTTAATATATTCTGAATATCATTGTATTTTGACTAAGTCTTTTACTGCTTTTGAGCTTTAATTTCCATAAGTTAAGCATAAAAATTATTGATTTTTTTATGTATTTATTATAAACTTCTGTAAGGATATTTATTTTGTTGATCAATTGTTACTGATTTCAAACATTTTTTTTCCTATTTTTGTTTATTATTGAGTTCTTCTGTTTATTATTTCCCTTATCATTGAGCATAGAAATAGGATTTTTCGGCAAATGTGCTTTCAAATAATTAATTAAAAATGTGAAATACTTAATTGAATAAAAGTTGGGTGCTGTCGATCAAAAAAATTATCAAAGTCTTTTGTAAATGCAGGAAATTTATTCCAAACAAATATCTTATTCAATTTAAAGATTAATGTTTGAAGAACCAATAATCTGTTATCCTAATGAACCAGCAACCGATATTTATTTTCTCTGTTAAATTTTTCAAACTAGATTTTATTAAATACTTGATATTGCATATTATTTTTGAAAGGAATTTTATATTTGAAACAGCATTTAATCATTGTTTGAAACATAAATAACTTCAGATATGGCATTTTGTTTTGAGTTTATATTATAAGATTCAATTAATTTAACTCAAAAAAATAATAAAGTGCAAAATAATACAACACAGTTTCTTTCGATAATTAATGATTTTTAAATGATTTTTCTGAGCAATAATTTCTGCTCAGAAATTATATAAATTCTGACTTTTCTTGTTGGCAGCACCTAAATTGAAATTACCATTAAATGCTATTTTATTTTGTTGTAAATAGAATAAATATTCAGCTTTGAGTGAATTATAATTTTCTACTTGTTTCATATAATATATTAATTAATTTTTTTAAAATATTTTTTCCATTTTGAAAATATATATACATTTAATCACTAATAATTTCAGAAATTGTGATTATTTTCTCATAATGTTTTGAATTAGAAAAAGAATTACCTATTTCTAAAAAAAACTTTAAATAATATTTGTTAAAAAATTTAGTAGTAATTTTTGTACTTGTAAATATGTTCCTGGATTTTGTTTTAATTAAAAAAAACTGGCAAGAAATACATACGAAAATCATCAATATTTTAGAAATAAGGATTTTTTAAAATTAACTTGGTAGAATTGCTTATCAGTAACTTTTTTGCGGCTTGTATTCTTTTTTTATGCATAATTATGCACATTTTGTTATTTTTCAAATTTTTCAAAAATATCTTCATCAAGCAACCTTTCTGAAATGTTTTGGCAAATATTTTTCTTAAAGTCATGATTAAGATATGAGCTTTTTAATTACTTTTTTAATGCAAAGTCATGCTTCTACCTTAAAAATAAAAGTTAGATGCAAATTAAATAGCAAATATCACAAAAATCTTCATTTCAATTAGTCTCTTTCATTTCCAGATTTTATTTTTCTGTGCGGAAAGAAAACCGTTTTCATTTGCGTAACATCGAAGTGAAAAAGTGCAAAAGAATAAAATTCATTTAAAAACGTTTCATTTTAATTACGATTTAACCAAGTATCGTTTGCTGGATTTCGTTTGTTTATTTGACTTTGAAAAATTATAAACAAAGAAATGGATATGAGAAAAAAGCCAAACGATATTTTGTTTCAAAAATTATTTGAATATATAATTTTCTTTTAATGAAATTGTTTTATCTTGTATTTTTTTCTCGTATTTTTTCTCTCAGAAAAGTTAGGAGATTATTTACGTTTTAAGCTTTACGCACAATTAAACATTGTTTTTTCCACCTTTTTGCTACTGCATTGTTTTCTTGCAATTGTTTCGGACGATATGTGCAATTAGGGAGTCTTTTATTCTTCAAAATTTAGATATGTTTTTAAGCTAATTTATACTTATAATAAAGCTCAATGTGTGTGTGTGTGTGTGTGTGCGTGTGTGTGTGTGTTGGCTCTCTACAGGCCAGATCGTTGGACCTACAGCTACCAAATTTGGTACATGTATACCTTGGAGGTCGGGAATGTGCACCTCTGAGCCCTTTTTTGAATTTTTAATTAGAATTTGAATTAATTAAAATTTAAGCGAAATTTCGACGTTTTTCCACTATAACTTCCGAAAATATGATCGGACAAACATGATTTTAACATCAATTTAAAGATAAAAAAATTAGCTTTCTAATGAAATCAGTGTTTTAATGTATAACTCAAGCTTCTATTTTTAACGAATTTTTAAAGAAATGTTTTAACCATGTTTTTTTTAGCACGTGACTGGATAAAATAAAATAAAACAATGACGGAAGTTCAAATGAAAAAACAACAACTATCATCGTAAATCAAATCTAAAGCAATACAAGTTTCAGCACGTGACTGGATAAAATATCATAAATATAAAATGTGATATCTTCTATAAAAATAAATGCAAGGCAAAGGATTCTAAGAAATCGTTTGCAATATTTATATCATTAATTCCATAAATTATCTTTATTTACAATAAACCTGATTGAATTTAGACAGGATATGCATTGAAATCCCGACTTAATGGCATATTTCTATAATCGTTTGCAATATCTGTATCATTAATTCAATAATTTTTACCCTTTTTCGCTTTCTTTAAAAAACATATTTAACATTTTGGCAATATCACCGAAAAAACCATTTTTAATATTTTGGAAGCATACTCGATAAATTATTAGAGCATTAAACTCAAAAAGTTTTTCCAAATAAAGTTACCGACTCTTTAACTACTAATAACTGAATCTTTTAACTTAAACTATTTCTTAAATTTTGACTAAAAAATATTTGATTTAATTGGAAATTTTAGAACGCATTACTCATGGCGAACCAGCTGGTTGCCAAAGGTGGCTAGTTATGAAATAAAAATAGTCAAGGAAAATATCAGGTTAAGAAATGAAAGATGTTGTATCCTTTCTCACGTTAACATTTTAAAGAAAAGAATTTTCAACAGATTTAGTATTTTTAAAAATGCATGGGTTTTAGATTTGAAATTTGAATGCTAACTAAACCTCTTGATTTAAATTTTTTGTGGTGAATTTTGATTGAGAATAAATTAAGAGAAAATTTTTGATTAATGTAAAAAATTCTACCTAAATTTGTCTTAAAATAAAATATTTTTTAATTATTAAAGATTTATAATATATAAAGTAGATAAAGAAGCATACGTAAATATATTCAGTACAGTAATACAATTTTTCCTTGTATTAAGAACTAATTTGTCTCCTTTCACAGATTCAAAAACACAAATTTCTGAGTCTGTTATTTTCCAATATTATTTTAATCTAATAATCGTAACTTTACCTATCTTGTATGCACCTATAAATGTAGAGATTTAATCAGCGGCCATTCCTGTTAAATATTTAGTTCTAATTTGTTGCAATAGATGTCGCCACGGGTATCAAAATATCGCTGAACCTCAATCCAAGACGTGTGACGTCAGAATTTGAGAAAAAGCGAACTGCGCATTCGCTCGCCAGACGGGGACTAGAGAGGGTCGTCGTTCCGATCATGCATCTTTAAAAAACGTAACGTAGTTTCGCCATGAAACAATTATTAACTACTCTTTATCCTTGGCGGCATCTATAAGTAATTCCTTTTTATTTTTTTTTCTCTATTTTAAATAGTCCTGTCGTAATTGTAAATGTCTTTTTCTTTACTGTAAATAAATTTCTTTCATGTTCAAAAGCTTCTTTTTTCATCATTCAGTGACCCTAGACACTGAACTAAATGTGGTTGGATGGGCATTCTGTCCCACCCAATTCCTACATAAATACGCATGATAACACGCAAGAAAGTACAAAATCATCAGTTATCTTTAGTTTTACTATCAAAATGCGGTTAATTTCTGTTTCGAATGGATAAATTCTTAGACTTCTTGCCATGCTCATTTTTTGTATGGAGCTTTATTAGCTAGAAAGCATTGCTTATTCAAAGATACATTGTTTGAAATTATTTTTTTCAAAATCCTTCGTAAGGTGAAAATTTAAGGTATCCACCTACGTTGAAAACATTGGCATTGGACCACATTGGTGATTTTTTTAAAAAAAGTGTTATTTCTTGTCATTCTGATTGTTCTCTTTCCAAAACAGTTCGTTTTTTCTTAGAAAAGGAAGGTCTAATCTATTATCCAGAGGAATTTTAAGTAAAATTTATTTTTCTCCTAAAATTTGCCTTTAACTTCAATTTTAATTTTCATAAAAATGATCCACCATTCACATGATATCTCAAAAAGTAATAGAGGTATTAACATAAAAATTTCAGCATGCGTTTTAAATAATATGGGCAATGAAATGAACCAAAAGTTTTATTGTTGATGAAATACTTTTTTTGTTATAGGTGTTTTTAGACTAATTAAGTTACGAATTTATGGAAAAAAATGCATATGTACGTATAGTTTTACCCGTCACTTCTTTGCATCTCAAGAGTTTTCTTAGATTTTGGTTCATTTCATTCATCATTATATTCTGCAGCTTGTGTACAAAAAAACAGGATTGTTGCAATACAATTTTGTGTAGAGTGTGAACCGTTTTGGTTAAATTTCACTAAAATTTACCACAAATTTTTTCAATTTCTCAAAAAATATTATATTATGAAAGAATGTTTTTGTATTTATAGTGTTTATAATTCATAATACATCTAAAAACCAAAAATAGTTTTTGAAAAAATCTTATTTCTCAAAATTTTTCCTTCGAACGTAGTCGGTTGCCTTAAGCTTAACTGCTTAGTAGAAATAAAAAGTATACGAATCATTCGACGAATTCCTTCTTATTTATCAAAGTTATTAGAATGTAACAACAAAATATTTTCTTAGGGTTGGAGATTTAAGCCTCAAAATCCATGAGCAGAAAGTTGGCGATATGTATCGCATTTGAGGCATCCTATTTCACGATATTTAGGTTTATCTGATACTATAACACGAGGAATGGTTGCCAAGTCGAAAATCGCCCCAGAATTAATAAACTCCGGTAAACTTGGGGGTCTGGGGTTTTTGGCCACGAGGAATCGATTGGCGCCGGTTTTGAAGCGCTACGGTTGAGCAGTTCGGAATTACAGATAGGATATTTTTAAGCTTTATTAGTTCGCCATAATGGCTATAGATGGCAGCACTTAAATTTTCTTTGTCTATTGCCTAATAGGCTTCAAACGGTAACGTGCTGTTGATTAATGTTCATTATGTTTATGCTGTTATAGGTTTATAATATGTTTCTTATGTATGTATATATGTTTGGTTTTTCTAAATATTGAACTTCAACACACTTCAATCTTTACCTTTACTTTACCTTTGTATAGAATAGTTCCCTTTCCAAACTCTAACTTTGTTTAGAATAGTTTACAATGGTGCACTTTAACCGGTTATCTTTTCACCAATGGTTTCACAACTTTTCTTATGGCATGCATTGTTTTGATAAATCACAAGTGAAATTTTAAATCTTCGAGTTAGCTTCGATACCTGTTTTCTCCGAGCGAAGCTCGGTCACCCGCTGGTTAGAATATGATAAAAGGTTTGTAATATTTGGTGACGTACTGCCAAAAAAAGGTACAACCTGGCACAAATGTCCACCTTATACCTTATTCTCCTGTTGTTTATTAAGTAAAAAGCATATATTTTTCATAACATATGGCAACTACGGCTTCGCTGCCGTATATTTACGCACTCTTCTCCGAAATTTTCCATGACCACTTTGCAGAAATGTGGTTGAATTTTTATGCACACGTGCTTGTGGGCTTTTTGGCATAGATATTTGACTTCATATAACTGCATGAAAGGAAATACAATGATTTTAAATCACGTTATATTCTGGGCCGATTCCAAAATTTTAAATGTGGTTGCTAGATTTATTCTTTTTGAAATATTGTTCACCAATTAGAGCTCTTTGTTCTATCGTGTGATTCTTTATTTATTGTAATACCAAACTATTATCTGTCAAATAATTTTTAACGGGATTGCCATTTCTTTACTAGACGAATGGAGGCAAATTCAAATCCTGCGTTAACTTTTTGACAGCAGTTAGAAGAATATACAAGTACTGTTAGAAGAATGCAACTTCACAGGAGTGTTGAAAATGTCCTCATTCAAATAAGTTTATAAACTTTTTAATTTTTGCCCTCTTTAGCCATTTATTACATCTAAAATTGTTGATAAACGTGTTATTAAATTCTGATTTCGGCATTTTGAAATATATATCATTTCTGAAATGATATACTGTGAAACCTCGTTATAACAATATTTTAGGGATAAAATAAATATATTGTTGTAGAGAGGCATATTGTTATATCGAGGGACCACATATTTTGAGCATTTAATAAGAGTTTTTTTTTATTATTATTAGCTTGTTTTTTATTATTAATATATTGTTGTAGAGAGGCATACTGTTATATCAAGGGCCCACATATTTTGAGAATTTAATAAGAGTTTTTTTTATTATTATTAGCTTGTTTTTTATTATTAATATATTGTTATAGAGAGGCATATTGTTATATCGAGGGCCCACATATTTTGAGAATTTAATAAGAGTTTTTTTATTATTATTATTAGTTTAAGGTGCATAACATACTACTTTTAAGTCTATATTTAGAAGAAATTAATTTGTAAAATACTAATAATAGTTGTTTAAATACTAAAAAAATAAAAAATATAAGATAAATTCAGAAAATAAGCACAGAAATATTCACATACCTGAAAACACTTTTTATTGAAAATAATCCAATATTTTTGTTTGTTTATTCATTTTTTAATTGTTAAGTTCACCAATACTGTATGAATTGAGTCTATTGCACGAAAATGTTCTTCATTTGTCGACGGAAGGCTTGAAAAAAATGTCCGTAGAGAATTCACAGATTGAAGAGCTTTCTGGGATGACAATAAGAACTACGATAGACCTGTATTATCATCATCATCTTCATCATTGTTTCCTATCTCATCAGTAATTTCAGAGAGAATATCTTCATCAGTAACTACTGCGAAAACCATAAGATCATCATCTGCTGTTAAATAGTCTTCTATACTAATTCCAAACTTTTTACCGCTTGTTTCCTCAAGTTGGGATACGGATTTTTTGATGTGCAAAACACATTCTTGATCATCTGAGAGATCATTGTCTATGGAATTTTCATCATTATCATATTATCTTCCATAACACAAAGACCGTCCTTTTTCCTGCAATTCCGAATGCTTTTTTCTCTTACTTCCCACCAACTTCCAGCAATATTGTCACACGCTTCCTTGACATTTACAGCTTTGAAAGGGTCTTCTACTTTATTTTCAAAGTTTACAAGTATGGAGTCCACCAACCGTTTTCTGTAATATCGTGGTGGCCAGACAGGTCTAGATGTCCTGAAACCTTATCAGAATTACTAAGTTTACTGGAAAATGAGACTAGGCATACATTTACATTTCACCCCCCCCTCACCCACTCCAATTCCCAAAAGGGTGGTCTTCATCTGTTTTGAAATCTGAACAATAGCTATTTATTCAGGGATAAGTTCAATATCAACAATGAGTCTTAATAGACCGAAAAAATAACAAAAGAAAACAAAAAAAAAAAGCATTTGAAAATCAAAATATTATTATAAAGGGAGAAAATAATACTGAAATTTAGATTGAAAAAATCGTTTTACAGAGGTTTATTGTTCTAGAGAATATCGCAATATTGAGGGGAGATTAACATTAGTTTATATGCAAAATCACCGGGACCACAAAACATTATTGTAGTAGAGGGAGTTATTGTTGTATCGGGTATCGTTGTAGCGAGAGTTTACTGTATACAAAAGGCTCGTTCAAATATCAATCTGAGGTGTGAAAAATGGTATAAGTTATTGAATTTGCATCCTAATAGCTGAGCAAAATTTTATATATAGTAGCATAAAATTTTATGTGTAGCTGGATGTAAAACAAGTATTTTATTAACTAACGCTTTTACTCCATTAGGAACAGAATAAAAATTAAATACTTTATTAAAATAATTGAATGATTTGGAGCTAAAATATAATGATTATTAAGTGAAATTTTGTAATAGCAAGTATATATTTAGTTGCAATATTTAAGGAAATAATGTTTTTTGTTCAACTGTATCAGACCATGCATTTAGTTTGCATAATTTTCGTGTTAAAATTTTTGTTTGATATTTTATTAACTAACACTAATACTTTATAAGGAACCGAATAAAAAAATTAAATATTTTAATTTTTTTAATAGTTAATTAAATATTTAATTTCGCAGAAGCTAAAATATAATCATTATCAAAAGAAATTTTTTAATAGCAAGTATATATTTAGTCGCAATATTTAAGAAATTAATTTTTTTTTGTTCAACAGTATCGGGATTATGCATTCAGTTTTCATAATTAAGGCATTGAAAAATTTTGTTAATCTTTTGACAGAGTTAAAGCTGTATTGAGCACTAACAAAGAAAAAATGGGACTGAATAGGTTTTTTTTTGGTGGAAGAAATGTTTTGCGGGCATCAGTTACAATTTACTAAATAAAAATTATAGAATGTTTTTATTCCACAAAATTTTAAGTAATTATCAATCGAGAATTACTGCTGATTTTTCCACCTTCAAAACTCTTTTGTTTTCGAAATTTCAGTGAATTAAATCATTCCGTTTAATTACTTTGGAAATCCATCGAATTGAAAATATTTTATTCATTTTAAATTGTTTCCCTTTTTTTGTTATTTCTCATTCTTTTTGTTGGAAATTTTACGGAAAACTTTGCATGTTATTCTGATACCTCAATTAGTAAAAAGAACAAATGCGGAAAATTTTACACGTGATTCAACTAATTACCAAATCATTTATTCTTTTGAGAATCACAATTGCATTCATAATATTTTTCACTAAATGTATTCACTGGTGCGTATAGAATTCAGTTTTAAGAATAATATTTTTGGCTTCAGAGTTCATTTTCTAATGTTGCCAACAACAAATATTAAATAAAATTAAAATTCCGTATTAAGGTATCCGACTACGTTCTAAGGAAAAAAAATTTGAAAAATTGGATTTTTGAAAAACTATTTATGATTTTTAGATGTATTTTCAAACGCTAAACGCTATAAATACAAAAACAAATATTTGAAAATATAATATATTTTGAAAGATGAGAAAATTGTAGAAAATATTAATGAAATTTAACCAAAACAATTAACTCTCGACACAGGATTGCAGCAATACTATTTATCTTTGTACACAAGTTATAGAATACAATGATGAATGAAATGAAAAATCTAAGAAATATTTACAGGAAGAGAAGTTGTTGTTTAAAATATGAGCATATATGCATTTTAAACATAAATTTATAACTTAATTTTTCTAAAAAACCCATATTAATGAAACAATATTTCACCAACAATAAAATTTTTGGTTTATTTCGTTGTCCCTATTATTTAAAATACAAGCTGAAATTTTTATGTAAATACCTTGATTAGTTTTGGGAATATCATG